>JASDQU010501934.1:2788-17582 GCA_032191745.1 Picea mariana
GTAATGGGAGAGGGAACACGAACCCATGAAGACCAATCACATAGGAAAGCACATGTACATAGATATTTTTGGGAGGTGGTCAATGTATATCGATCAGAGTGGTATGAATGAAAAACAATCTAGGGCACTTGTGGATTCCATTCAGTTAAAACATTATAAAATGCAATAGTTGAAATATGGATGAGAAAACTCTCTTGCTTATGTGGTCCATGTATTAGTAATGAATGGGATGATTGTGAATCAACGGACTTGGTTGATAGATAGGATCATGTATCACTCCCCATTGGTCAATGTATAACTATGGAATTGTCCTAGTTGGAGGAGGACCAATCAAGTATTTCAAGAGACTATGCTCATGTCTCATATCTCGTACTATCAGTTTCGTTGAATCCTTCTATTAAATTTTAAATAACTAGCATCAATGTTTTATGCTTTGGTCATTTAGTGGAATCACATTTTGGCATTACATTTTTTGTAGGGAACATATATGCAGTGGTTTCCCCAAAATATAATGAATGGGGCATTGATTATTCACTGACACGATGCTTAGAGGGAAAGAATACCCTCATGCAATCAGTATCAGACTCTGAAGGCATTGAATTTCTGATTGGTTTTATAGTTATTAAAGGAGAATATCTTACACTTGATGAAAGAACACAAAAGAAAGGTGGTTATGTATTTCAAGATTATAAACCAGGTCAAGTTGTATACCACTTTAAAAACTTGGTTATTGTTACAAACCTCCAACTACAAACAATGCCAAGTAAGAACTCATCATAGGTACGCTACTTCTTTCCTTACTCTGAGCACGAGAAGTTAATGGAGACCATCAATATTAGAAGTGATATTGATGGTCTACTTGAATGACCATAGGTATGTAAAATGAATAATTTTGGATTCAATTTATGGTTTTTATGGTATTATTGTATTTCCATGCCTTTCCTTGCCTTGTCACGCCATGCCATGCCATGCCTTAACTTGCCTTTCCTTTCATTGTCTTTCCATGACTTTCCTTGTCTTTCCATGCCTTCAATTTCCTTGCCTTCACTTTCCTTTCCTTGCCTTCACTTTCCATGCCTTCACTTACCTTTCCTTCACTTTCCATGCCTTCACTTTCCTTGCCTTACCTTCACTTGCATTACCTTTCCATGCCTTTCCTTGCCTTTCCATGACATGCCATGCCTTCTCTTTCCTTGCCTTGTCTTCAATTTATTTCACTTGAATTCACTTTCCTTCACTTTCCTTGCCTTCACTTGTCATGCCTTCACTTTCCATGCCTTCACTTACCTTCACATGTCTTCACTTTCCTTGCCTTCACTTGCCTTTCCTTCACTTTCCTTTCTTTCACTTTTCATGCCTTCACATGCCTTGCCTTACCTTCACTTTCCATTCCTTCACTTGCATTTCCTTTCCATGCCTTGTCTTGCCTTGTCATGCCTTCACATTCCTTTCCTTTCCTTCAATTTCCTTCACTTTCCATGCCTTCACTTTCCTTCCCTTTCCTTGCCTTCATTTTCCATGACTTCACTTTCATTCACTTGTCTTGCCTTCACTTTCCTTCACTTTCCTTGCCTTCACTTTCCATGCCTTCACATTCCTTACCTTCACTTGCCATGCCTTCACTTTCCTTCACATGCCTTCACTTTCCTTCACATGCCTTCACTTGCCTTGTATAAACTTTCCATGCCTTCACTTGCCTTACCTTCACTTTCCATTCCTTAACTTGCATTTCCTTTCCATACCTTGTCTTTCCTTTCCATGCCATGCCATGCCTTCACTTTCCTTGCCTAGACTTCAATTGCTTTCACTTTCCATGCCTTCACTTTCCTTTAATTTACTTCACTTTCCTTGCCTTCACTTTCCATGCCTTCACTTTCCTTCACTTTCAATGCCTTCACTTGCCTTTCCTTTCCATGCCTTCACTTGCCTTTCCTTCACTTGAATTTCCTTTCCTTCACTTTCCTTGTGTTCACTTTCCTTTCCTTCACTTTACATGTCGTCACTTTCCTCATGTTCACTTTCCTTGACTTACCTTGACTTGCCATGCCTTCACTTCCATTTCCTTTACATGCCTTTCCCTTCCTTTCCATGCCATGCCATGCCATGCCTTCCCTTCCATTTCCTTCACTTTCCATGCCATGCCTTCACTTTCCTTTCCTTCACTTTCCATGCCTTCACTTTCCTTTCCTTTCCTTCAATTTCCTTCACTTTCCATGACTTCACTTACCTTCACTTTCCATGCCTTCACTTTCCTTCACTTGCCTTGCCTTCATTTTCCATGCCTTCAATTTCCTTTCCTTGCCCTCACTTGCATTGCCTTTCCATGCCTTTCCTTGCCTTCCCATTCCATGCCATGCCTTCACTTGCCTTTCCTTTCCTTAACTTTCCATGACTTCACTTTCCTTGCCTTCACTTTCCATGCCTTCACTTTCCTTTACTTACCTTCACTTGTCATGCCTTCACTTTCCTTTACCTTCCATGCATTTCCTTTCCATGCCATGCATTCACTTTCCTTTCCTTGACTTCAATTTCCTTCGATTTGCATGCCTTCACTTGCCTCATCTTGCATTATCTTTCCATGCCTTGCATTCTCTTGGCATGCCTTCACTTTCCTTGCCTTCACTTTCCATGCATTCACTTTCCTTCACTTGAATTTCCTTTCCATGCCTTGCCTTTCAATGCCTTCACTTGCCTTCACTTGCATTTCCTTTCCATGCCTTGCCTTGCCTTCCCATGCCTTTCCTTGTGTTCACTTGCCTTGCCTTCACTTTCCTTACCTTTCCATGCCTTTCCTTCACTTTAAAAACATTCACTTTCCATGCCTTTCCATGCCTTCACTTTCCATGCCATGTCTAGCCTAACAAGGTGTTAAATTGTCAAACATATGTAATAAGCACTGAGAAAAACCCTAGTGTTAGAGATACTCCAAAAAATGGTTTTTTGGTAGATGGAATGACAACGGAGGGGCCCCAATAGCTGGGACTTGGTGTTGCAGATCCAATGCAAGTGACGGTTCATCCATATGAGTCTCGATTTGAGTTTTATTGTGATTTGTAACTCACCTCCTCAAGCCATTTAGGGACATGTGGCCAATTTGGTCTCGAGCATGAAATCCAAACAAAGCAGCGTAATAGAGTTTTGTAAGCTCCCACAAGTCTGTTAGGCCAAGGCCCACGTGACTACACTACCCACAAGTTCCCTACACAACATTCTTTAAAATTGACCTCCTCTTCAAAAATTGCACTATGCCTCATTGAGAAAAACCCTAGTACGAGAGATACTCCAAAAAACCATTTTCCAATTGACGGAATGACAGCGAAGGGGCCCCACTGGCTGAAAATCAGTGCTCTAGATCCAATGAAAATGACAGTTTGTCCATCATAGTCTCAATTTGAGTTTTATCGCGAGTTGCAAATTGCCTCCTCAAGCCATTTAGGGACATCTGGCCAATTTGGTCTGGGGGCATAAAATCCAAATTGAGCAGCATAACGGAGTTACGTAAGCCCAAGGAAAGTCTATTTGGCCAAGGCCCTCGCTACTACACTACCCAAAAATGCCCCACATAGTGTTCTTTAAAATAAACCTCCTCTTCAAAAATTGCACTATGCCTCATTGAGGAAAACCCTAGTGTCAGAGATACTCCAAAAAACGGTTTTTCGATTGATGAAATGATAGCAAAGGGGCCCCACTAGATAAAACCTAGTGCTCCAGATCCAATGGCACTGATGGTTCATCCATCCGAGTCTCAGTTTGAGTTTTATCGTGAGTTGAAACTCGCCTCCTCAATCCATTTAGGGACATGTGGCCAATTTGTTCCAGGGGCATAAAATCCAAATAGAGCAGCATAACAGAGTTCCATAAGCTCCCACAAGTTTGTTTATCCAAGGCCCATGAGACTACACTACCCAAAAATTCCCCACACAATGTTATCTAAAATCGGCCTCCTCTTTAGAAATTTCATTATGCCTCATTGAGCAAAACCCTAGTGTCGGAGGTACTCCAACAAACAATTTTCTGGTCAATGGAATGACAGCGGAGGGGACCCACTAGCTGAAAATCGGTGCTCTGTATCTAATGCAACTGACGTTTCATATGTCTGAGTCACAGTTTGAGTTTTATCACAATTTGCAACTCGCCTCCTCAATTCATTTAGGGACATGTGGCCAATTTATTCCGAGGGCATAAAATCCAAACAAAGCAACATAATGGAGTTTCGTAAGCTCCCACAAGTTTATTTGAACAAGGCCCATGCAACTAATATACCCACAAATTCCCCACATGGTGCTCTTTAAAATCGACCTTCTCTTTAGAAATTGCATTATGCCTCATTGAGAAAAACTATAATGCCAAAGATACTCCAACAAATAGTTTTCTAGTTGTTGGAATGATAGCAAAGGGGCCCCACTAGTTGAAACCCAGTGCTCCAGATCCAATGCAACTGATGGTTCATCTATATGAGTCCCAATTTGAGTTTTATTGTGATTTGCAACTTGCCTCCTCAATCCATTTAGGGACATGTGGCATAGAATCCAAACAGATTATCATAATGGAGTTCCATAAGCTCCTGCAAGTCTATTTAGACAAGGCCCACATGAATACACTACCCAAAAATGCCCCACGTAGTGTTCTTTAAAATTGACCTCCTCTTCAAAAATTGCACTATGCTTCATTGAGAAAAACCCTAGTGTCAGAGATACTCCAACAAACGTTTTTTCGATTGACAGAATGATAGCGGAGGGGCCCCAATGGATAAAACCTAGTGCTCTAGATCCAATGCAACTGACGGTTTTTCCATCCGAGTCTCGATTTGATTTTTATCATGAGTTGCAATCCACCTCCTCAAGCCATTCAGGGACATATTGGTATGGAAATGCAAAGAAAGGAAAAGTAAGGCAAAGAAATACATGACAAGGCTAAGCATGGCATGACATTGCAAGGTAATGCAAGGTCTAGCTCTAGGTCTTGGTGTACGTGTAGGTCTAGGTCTAGGTAAATCCTATTAATTATGAGAAACCATGTTTGACAACTATGAAGATACCTTAGATATATGAATAAAGAGAGCTTATGTTATGACATTGAAATTCTCATGCAAGTATTTTTATCTAAGATATATGGGATAACAAGTTGTAGAATTACATGCTTAATGAATCCTTGGATTGTAATTTTTATGTATTAAACTTGTCCATTTATTAAAAGAATTATTTATGTATTAAAATTGTTCATTAAAGTATTAAACTTGCTCACTTAGGCAAGGCAAGGCATGGTAGGTGAAGGCAAGGCAAGGCAAGCCATGACATTGCATGGCATAACATGGAAAGGCATGGTATGGCAAGGCATGAGATGGCAAGGAAAGGCATGGTATGACAAGTGAAGGAAAGGAAACACATTGCATGGAAAGGCAAGGCATGGCATGGAAAGGAAAGGCAAGGCATGGCATAGAAAGGCAAGGCATGGCATGGAATGGAAAGGTATGGCATGGAAAGTGAAGGAAATGCAAGGCATGGAATGACATAGCATGGCAAGGAAAGGCATGGGAATGCATGGTATGGAATGTGAAGGAAAGGCAATGCAAGGCATGGCATGGAAAGGAAAGGCATGGCATGGAAAGACATGGAATGTTAAGGAAAGGAAAGCTATGACATGGAAAGGAAAGGCATGGAATGGTATGGCAAGGCATGACATGGCATGGAATCGCAAGTCATGGCATGGAAAGTGAAGGAAATGCAAGGAATGGCATGGCATGTAAAGGAAAGGCATGGCATGGAAAGTGAAGGCAAGGCAAGACATGGCATGGCATGGCATGGAAAGGAAAGGCATGGAATACAATTCCTTCACTTTCATTTCCTTTCCTTGCATACCTTATGTTAGCACTCTGTAAATTTGTTCGGCTGATAAACAAACGACAGAGGTAACCTACAAACCAACTTTAGAGCTAGGTACTAGCCTTCTCAGCTCAGAGAGTGCTCTCTCGTGTCACTTGCTGTTTCTTTGGTAATCGATGGCTAGGTTTAGTTTGTTTTTTGGGGGGGTTTATAAATTCGTTGGCAAGGAAGGGGAGGTACACTTAGGGCTATGGAGCCAAAATCCTGAAAATGAATGAAAACACTGACTGGTTAGTAGAAATCTCTAGAGGATAAAGGCTAAGTGAGGCGATGAATCTGAGTTATAAATTGTAGTTTGCAGAGTGTAAGAAGAAAAAGGAAACAAGTAATTGCATCAGAGCATTAATGAAATGAATTCTGAATTAGTTATGAAGAACTTCACACAGTTTAAATTGCTTAAGCTGAGAGCATCACAAGATGAATTATGGGCTTTTAAACTATCCAATTTAAATAGAAGAAAGTGCAAATGGAATTAAAGAACACAGGAAATACATACAAGCAGAGAAGACAAAACTCATATCACCACCATTAGAATATTTTCATAGGGACTTCAAAAGCTTCTGCATATGTATTAAATTCAGCTCCAGAAAATTACAATTGAGTTCAAAAAAACTAAAAAGGTGTCCTTGCACTTCTTCCAACATTAATACATTTGGAGCTTCTATCATTTATACAATTCAAGTTCCTTCAATTCAAAATCGATTACAATAGTTAAACTGAAACATTTCATCTTCTAAAACTGATTACAATAATTACAACTGACAGTTTCGGTATGGGAACTGATTACAATGATTAATCAAAAAACATTTCATGAACCAATAATCGATTCCTCTGACTCTTCAGATTCTTCCTTTTCCATTTGTCAGTTTTTGGTCCTCTGTCTGATCTACCATTTTGGTGACACTTGGGCATTATCTGTTGGTTCCTGGAAAACTGCACTTTGCTTTTCCCAGCCACACTATCTCCTTCCACTGCAAGTCAGAAGGGATATCATAATCCATAATTTATTTGATTAGGATCTCCAGGTCAATGAAAGAGGCATACATCATGACTGGTAGTCCAATCTTCATTGATTTGAATTGATTCAAGATCTCGAAATCTATAATCAAATATTCAACTAGGGCTGTTCCTTTCAAGTTTTCTTCTAGGATTTCAAACTTGGAGTGATCCATCCTGCACTGAGCGAGGCGAGAGTTGTATTCATCCTGATCATACAATTTTCCTTTGCCATCCCAAAATGGTGGGATGTCTTTGATGAAAAACTCTTCAAACAGATCTTTGAATTCTTGTATACTTTTCTCCATCTGTATGGCTTTAGTTTGGAATGATTTTAGCAGGTTATGCTTGGAAATAACCCTCCTGGCCCAGATGATCAATGTATGTCTGTCTTTGACCCCAATGGTATGAAGTTCTACAGTGGGGATGGAATTTAGAATGTTTATGGCATTTTGGTCTCACTTTGATGGTTTGTTTGCTAGGGTCTCATTTACAAAAGTGCACCTTCTTCTGGCTGTGATGGCCATGCTATATTTTTCATTAATGAAGTTGAAGTACACCCTGAAATTGGCATCTGTAGTAGCAATAGAATCCCAGATGATGTGTTTGTCTCCCTGCAACAGTCCTTTGCCTCTCAAACTTGTTTTCATCTTGTCTACTCTTTCTTGCAAATCTTGATTCTTCTTTTGAAACTGAGCCATCCTCTCATCTTTTGTTTTCATTTCTTGCTTCAATTTCTCTATATCTCCCTTTAGCCCTTTGATTTCTCCCACCTTCAGGCTAACTTGTGACATAGCCTAGACAATTCGTTTAGTGCTTGGCCCAACCTTTGTAGTATAAGGTACGACTATAGCCATGTTTGGTACTTCTATCTTCCCTTGTGACCAATCCATTTTTTCTTGCTCTAGTTCTAATACCTTGGCCTTGTAGTTCAATGTATCTTGTCGAAATGCCTCCTTCTCATGTTCTATAGAAACTAGTTCTGTTGTTTGTGGATGATCTATGGCATAAATTTTTAGTTTCTTCTTCAAGATTTGAATTAGATTGTCCTTCTCATCGAAGGAGGATTTCACTCCCCGAGGGCCTTCATATTCTAGCCTCTTGACCTGAGTTTTCCAAGCTCTACTGGATGCTTTCTCTTGCCTCAACTGTCCTTCCAACTTTATTGCATAAGTTGATAGCTTTTAATTCTTTAGGATTAGGCCCAAGTAATTTGAATATAGCATATCATTGGTATTCCTGTGGAATTTCACTTTTTATGGAACACAAATTTTGTCATATTTGAGCTTGATCTCAGATACTTTATCTTCATCTGCAATTGTTATACTGAATGTCCTCTTCTCTATATATATTACTATGAATAGAGAAGACTTATGCTGATAAATATTTTACACTTCAGGGATTAAATCCCTCATTTCACCCATAGCCAAGTTTCCTTTCTCAGCATATTGCTTTGAAAAATCCTCTTTAGATTGATAGGTTGCTCCAGATGCCTTCTCAAATATGTCCTTTTTGCTGCTGAAAGTTCTCGATTTGCCTTCACTTTGGAGCTTTCTTCCTTTCCCAACTTCTACATTATTGGTGCCACTCTCCACCATATCCATATTTACTTTTTCTTTAAGCTCTTCCTCCTCTAGATCCACTATCTGTGGGGATTGTCTGATCTTCATCTTCTTAGGGGCAGTCTGCTGACTACTGGTGGCCAGGGCCTCTGAACCGAGCCTTTTGTTGTAAACACTTACCTTGGGGACTTTAACTATCATATTTTGAGGAGTTTGTTGTGTTTGAGTCTATTGCAGGGTTGCATCCACTTGTTGTGTTTGAGTTGGTTGCAAGATTGCTTCCATATTAGCACAAACATATAGATTTGCCAATTTGTCAAATCCCTCAACATGTTCATGCTCATAGGGGGCATGTTTGTTCACCAATATTCTCTTGGATAGGATTTGATGTGGATCATATCTTCTTTTATGTAGCTCTGAAAATCCAATCTCCATGAGCTTTTCTTGGACCTGAGATAAGCATGATCTTGTCTTGACAATGAAGGGTCCAATGATGAAAGGAAATTTTAAGTTGGATGCCTTGTGTAGTTTCAGAAAGTGCTTTGTCTCTGATATGATTCTTTGTTTGATGAACTCAAGGGAAAAGACTATGGGTGTCAGAAAAATAGGCAGAAGATGGGGAAATTCATGAAAACCATAAACCCATATCACTGTTGAATACATGAAAGATAGCCAGTTCCCCACTCTGTTTTTTGGATTTGGCTGTAAATAACTCCTCATGTCATCTAGGAATCTTGGTAGGATGGTGTTGAAAATTAGGCTATAAACCTTGGACATGACCTTGTTGATAAAAAATGAGCAATGTGATCCTTTTAAATTCAATTGATATGAATTTTGCTTCATGGAAATCCTTCTTGTTTGTTTCCAAGAAAATATTCAGCAAGTATGTGTAATATCTGAAATGTATTACTGACTGAAAATTCACTAGTTGTTTGTGGATATTATCAGCTATGAATTTATCGAAGATGATGCAAATTGACTGAATGGACTCTGACTAGAAAAACGCCAACCAAAAACCTAACATGACTTCGACCACATACTTGTCATTATCTAGACCTAAAATCTGACTCAGTATGGAACAGACCCATTGGAATTCATTAACCATGACATTAACACTCATTGGCAGGGACAGAATTTCAGAAATATGCTCTAGTTTGACAATTGTTCGTAAGAATAAGTCTTTGACCTCTGATCGACACTCCCTATAAACCATAATCATATTTTCTTCCTCGAACGGTTCAAACACTACGGAGAAGGACTCTGGTATGTCGAGGGCGCTTCAAATTTACAAACTCGCTACTGTACACAGGACCTCGGACCCTTGCTTATTCAAGAAAACTTTCTCTTCCTGTGAATATTGCTCTGCGCACCAACCTATAAATTCGAGGAAGGGGAAAGCGACCTTGAGGGCGTAAGGGACTATAGTGGCCTGGAATTCTTCAAGGAAGGCTATCTATTTTCCTACATTATCAGAAATATTAGCTCTAGCCACAGAGATGGGAGAAATGGTTATTTCAGTGTAGAACACATTTGAATATCTGTCAATTAGGGCTTCTTCGTTTGACACATGGTCTTTCTCTGCTACAAACATACTGATAGGGTCAATGGTGGTGATGAAAAATACCTGTGAATGAGAAAAAAAGGCATGACCTTGGCGTACTTTTGATCTTCAGTTTGAATGGAGTGGTCGCGTCAATATTTATATACTTTATCGATTTTGGGGGTGAAGGTAAGTGGTTTGGGGCAACCCGCTTATCACTCCGAAATGAACCCAATGGTGCCACGTGGTCCTGACCCAAAACCGTGGTTTAGTTTTCGGTCTTCTTTTGGGAATTATCTTTCACGCAATTTCTCCCCCCGAAACGATCCCCGATCGTTGATCTGTAGCATTGGCAATCCACAACCCTAGGAGTACCATCAAATCCGTAGTGCCGCTAGATTTAGCCTCCTCCCACTAGAATTGGCCATGTTCTTTAGTTTTTCATGCCTCCACACTAGTTCAACACCTCGCTAATTCCTGGAAACTAGATTTCATACATAAATTGTTATGGTGATAACATGGGCTCCAACTAGGGATGTTATCCTCCCTGCGAGGTAGAAAAGAATAGCAGAACGAATGCATACTCCTTGGGCTATGGTTTACTCCTTCAATTTAATTTTCCAACATTTATTCAGAAAACTCAAAATCTACTCAGCATAACTCAAGGCCTTCACCTCGGGCTTCAGTCCTGCTGATTTAATTTCAACTGCTTCAACTGAAAAAACAAAATCATTATATACAATGAAAGGAAAGGGTGATGGTTCTTTTAAATGATATAATGTTTGAGGAACCTTCCATTCACAGGTCCTCCTACAACGATGTCTTCATTACTTTCATGTATCAGATAAGAATTATTCCCATGGTATGCCATAGTTTTGAAAGGTCCTAGCCATAGATGGTCAAATTTCCCATGCTTTCCCTCGTCTTCATTTATGGCATCTCATCTCAAAACCAAGTCTCCCACTTTGAAATCATCCTCCTTGGTATTCCTGTCAAAATCCCTTTTAATCTTGTCTTGGTGCAGCTGAGCATTGTTAAAGGATTTTTCTCTTGTTTTTTGGACATTGATCAATTCATGTTTTCTTCTTCGAGTGGCATTTGTTTCATCATACTTCTCATGTAACAACCTCATCACTCGCAACCCTAATGTAGTAGGAAAAATTGCTCTTGTGCCATAAACAATCTGGAAGGGTGAAGTGGCAGTAGATATTTTTAGAGTGATCCTATTAGGCCATAGTGCATGGATGAGCTTTTTGTGCCAAGATTTTTTGTTATCTTGCAACATCTTTTTGATAATTTTGGTTAAGCTCTTATTGGATGACTCAGCCAACCCATTACCTTGAGGGTAATAAGATGTGGAGTGTCCATGAGTTATATTTTAGTCATTGCAAAATTTCTCCATCTTTATTGACTTAAACGTTGTTGCATTATCTATAATGATTTTGATTGGATACCCAAACCAAGACCAAATATTGCCTTCCAAAAACTAGATGATACAAACATCTATGGCCTGCCTGGTGGGAACTGCCTCAATCCACTTAGTGAAGTAATATGTGGCTGTCAGAATCCACTTGTGCTGAGTTTAGGACTGTGGATGAATTTCTCCTATGAAATCAAGGCCCCATTGTCTAAAAGGTGCTTCAACAGAAATGGTTTTCAAGGGAAAAGGCTGCAATTTTATCTTCCCATAAAAAATTTGGCATTCATGACACCTTGAAACCTATTTGTAGACATAAAAAAAAATGCTAGGCCAATAGAACGCAGCCCTCAATATATTGTGCACAATATTTTTCCAATAATGATGTCCTCCATAGTCACTCTTATGGAATTCTCCGATGGTCCTCTCTGCTTCTTCCTCCAACAAACAACTCAACAAGATTCCCCCTAGATCCTTCCAATATAGAGTTTGATTTATAATACAAAACTATGTTTCTTTCATCTTTAAGAATATGGCCTTGGATTTACTCAATTCAAAAGGAGCCTGCAAATTTCTCAACACATAAATGATATATGCGTACCATGGGGAGTCAAGGAATCTTTGATATATCTGGGGAATTCTTTCTCCTTCTGAATCTGTTGACAAGTCGGCAATGAAATTTATTCCCACGAGCCCACAATTTGTTTGTGCCATCATCTTTGCAAGTCCCTATCCCTTGATCAACTTTGTAGGTTTGATATCAAGGTCATATTCCAACAACACAACTATCCACTTTCCCATTTTTCACTCACGGTCAAGATGAGTTAAAATTTCTTTCACAGAACTATTGGGCATATTAACAATGGTATGAGAATGCAAGATATAAACTCTGAACTCCTTTAGGGCCTTGACCAGTGCATATACCTTCTTTTCCATGATATCATACTTCAATGGGGCATCCCTCAATGTTCTGCTATAGTATGTTATAGGCTTATCAAAATTTTTCTCATCCTCCTATAGAAAAACACCAGCAATGGTGTGCTCAGAGGCAAAAGAAACAATATAAAGTCTTTTTCAAAGTTAGGATTGGCTAGTACTAGGGCCTTGTTCAATTCCACTTTACTGTGTTCAAAGGATTTTCTGGCTTCTGGGATCCACTTTATCTCATTTCATTTCTTGAGCATGTTAGTGATGTAGTTTATGATTTCCGTCAGGTTAGGGGTGAATCTTCTCAGAAAATTCACTTTCCCTAGGAAAGATTGCACTTCTTTTTTTGCTTCTAGGTGTACCAATTTTTAAGATCCCCTCAACTCTGTTGGGACCTATCTTTATCCCCTCCTTTTAAATAATGTGTCCCAATAGCTTCCCTTCTTCCATGCCAAAATTCAACTTTTGGGATTCAATGAAATGCGAAACTTTCTGCACTTCTGAAATTCCCTTCTTAAATGCCTGAGATGTTCTTCATCAAAAAAGGAATACAAAGTAATATAATCTAAGTAAATAACAATGAATTTGTCTTTCTCATTAGAAAAATATATGTCCATAGATCTTTGAAATGTTGCCCCTGCATTCATGAGCCCAAAAGGTATCTTATCATACATGAATGTACCCCATGGTGTTGTGAATGATGTCTTTTCCTGATCATCAGGGTGCACCATGATATGATTGTACCAGAAACCATCCAACATTGACATCTTCTGAGAACCTACCACTTTCTTTAGAATATGATCCATCTTAGGCAGTGGGTAGTTATCCTTGAAAGACACCATGTTCATATTTATGAAGTCCACACATAATCTGATCTCCCCACTCTTATTTCTGACAGGCACCAGGTTTTCCACCCATTTGGAAAACATTAAATATATTATGATCTTGTCTTCAAATAGCTTCTTTATCTCTTTCTCAATCAAGGGCAGCAACAAAGGATTTATTATTCTTAATTTATGTTTGAAAGGTTTATGATCTTCTTTGATTGGGATCACATGTTGAATTACCTTGTTGTCATAAACTTTCAGATCTTCGTAACTCTAGGCAAAAACATCAGGGAATTCTTTCATTAAATTAATATATATTTGCTTGACTTCTGGGTTGAGTGTTTTGGAAAAATTAATGATCTTGGGATCTTCCTGAGTCCCAATGTTGCAATCTTCAACATCCCCTTCATTTTCTATAATTTTTGGACTCCTGTCCACATCATTGTTATCAAAAAGTTTCTCCAATGGGACTAGGTCTTTGGGAATGATGTTAATTTTCAGTTGCACTATATCTCTACCAGCAATCTGATTTTTGAAGTAACCATCCGTTGTGAACACAACTGCATATACCTCTTCATCACAATATTCTTCATCAATATTACAATTATCAAATCCATCTTCCATTTTGAGGAAACTTTCTATTTGTTTATCATCTTCAAAAACCTGTCAGTACTTAATATTATCAGGCACTGTTGGTTTGTGCTTCATCTCAACTTCATACCCCTTGCTAGGAAAGATTGGAATTTTGAAAACTAAAGTTGAAGTAGCAGGAGCATTAGCAATCTGATTCTAACCCCTTGGAATCACTAAGAGGCTATATTCTAAAAATTCTTCAATAAAGTCAGGCATTGTATTCATGTATTCTCTTAATATGGGGTGCTTGGCTTGATATATTCCCTTTACCTGATTTATGATCAACTCAGAATCCCCATGAACAACTATCCTCTTACCACCCATTTATTTTAAATCCTTCAATCCTAACACCAATGCCTCATATTCATCCATGTTGTTTGTGAAATCAAAAGCTAGCTTATAAGAGCACAGTTTTGCAGCAAATCTGGGGGGTTAATCCACACACTAGCTTCTTCCCCCTCTATATTGACATATCCATCAAAGCTCATGCTCCACATCTCATTTTATTCATTGTCCTGCTGCCCTAAAAAACTTCTCAATCTGCTGATCAGATTTGTCTTTGACATCCATATCAATCTCTGGCCCTTTCTCTTCAAAACAAAAATCATTGAAGAAAATGGAAGAACCCAACTTAGTCTCCACAGAGTAGATGGGATGGTTATTTGGTTGGGCCTTGTTATGGACCATGTATTTGAGAAAAACCTCTCTGTACAATCTCCTATTGACCAAAGACAGGGATGGTGGCGTATAACATATCCATATGAAGAGTTCCTTTCAACTTTGTAGTCCATGACCAAGATAAAAGCATGCCAAACTTGGGAGGGATATCAACAACCACTACATCCCTGACCATATTCTTTGCTGGAATTTGAGACAAAGACACCACCAGATCTTTGATTATGCCTAGGCACTTCACCTTCCTTGAATCAAAGGATAAAATATCTTTGTAAGGTCTTGTGATGTCAAGGCCCAATTGGTCCATGAACACCTTGGGAATCAAGGTATGGGAT
>JASDQU010501934.1:21871-46417 GCA_032191745.1 Picea mariana
AGAAAAACCCTAGTATGAGAGATACTCCAAAAAACCATTTTCCAATTGATGGAATGACAACGAAGGGGCCCCACTGGCTGAAACTCAGTGCTCTAGATCCAATGAAACTGACAGTTTGTCCATCATAGTCTCGATTTGATTTTTATCGCGAGTTGCAACTTGCCTCCTCAATCCATTTAGGGACATATGGCCAATTTGGTCTGGGGGCATAAAATCCAAACTGAGCAGCATAACGGAGTTCCGTAAGCCCAAGGAAAGTCTATTTGGCCAAGGCCCACGCTACTACACAACCCAAAAATGCCCCACATAGTGTTCTTTAAAATAAACCTCCTCTTCAAAAATTGCACTATGCCTCATTGAGGAAAACCCTAGTGTCGGAGATACTCCAACAAACGGTTTTTCGATTGACAAAATGATAGCAAAGGGGCCCCACTAGATAAAACCTAGTGCTCCAGATCCAATGATAGTGATGGTTCATCCATCCGAGTCTTGGTTTGAGTTTTATCGTGAGTTGAAACTCACCTCCTCAAGCCATTTAGGGACATGTGGCCAATTTGTTCCAGGGGCATAAAATCCAAATAGAGCAGCATAACAGAGTTCCATAAGCTCCCACAAGTTTGTTTGTCCAAGGCCCATGCAACTACACTACCCAAAAATTCCCCACACAATGTTATTTAAAATCAGCCTCCTCTTTAGAAATTTCATTATGCCTCATTGAGCAAAACCCTAGTGTCAGAGGTACTCCAACAAACAATTTTCTACTCAACGGAATGACAGCGGAGGGGACCCACTAGCTGAAAATCGGTGCTCTATATCCAATGCAATTGACGTTTCATATGTCTGAGTCTCAGTTTGAGTTTTATCACAAGTTGCAACTTGCCTCCTCAATTCATCTAGGGACATGTGGCCAATTTGTTCCAAGGGCATAAAATCCAAACAAAGCAACATAATGGAGTTTCATAAGATCCCACAAGTTTGTTTGAACAAGGTCCATGCAACTAAGATACCCACAAATGCCCCACATGGTGTTCTTTAAAATCGACCTTCTCTTTATAAATTGCATTATGCCTCATTGAGCAAAACCATAATGCCAAAGATACTCCAACAAATAGTTTTCTAGTTGTCGGAATGACAGCAAAGGGGCCCCACTAGTTGAAACCCGGTGCTTCGGATCCAATGCAACTGATGGTTCATCTATATGAGTCCCAGTTTGAGTTTTATTGTGAGTTGCAACTTGCCTCCTCAATCCATTTAGGGACATGTGGCACAGAATCCAAACAAAGTATCATAACGGAGTTCCATAAGCTTCTGCAAGTCTATTTAGACAAGGGCCACATGAATACACTACCCAAAAATGCCCCACATAGTGTTCTTTAAAATCGACCTCCTCTTCAAAAATTGCACTATGCTTCATTGAGAAAAACCCTAGTGTCAGAGATACTCCAAAAAACGTTTTTTTGATTGACAAAATGATAGCGGAGGGGCCCCAATGAATAAAACCCAGTGCTCTGGATCCAATGCAACTGATAGTTTTTCCATCTGAGTCTCAATTTGATTTTTATCATGAGTTGCAATCCACCTCCTCAATCCATTCAGAAACATATTGGTGTGGAAATGCAAAGAAAGGAAAAGTAAGGCAAAGAAATACATGACAAGGCTAAGCATGGCATGACATTGCAAGGTAATGCAAGGTCTAGCTCTAGGTCTTGGTGTACATGTAAGTCTAGGTCTAGGTAAATCCTATTAATTATGATAAACCATGTTTGACAACTATGAAGATACCTTAGATATATGAATAAAGAGAGCTTATGTTATGACATTGAAATTCTTATGCAAGTATTTTTATCTAAGATATATGGGATAACAAGTTGTAGAATTACATGCTTAATGAATCCTTGGATTGTAATTTTTATGTATTAAACGTGTCCATTTATTAAAAGAATTATTTACGTATTAAAATTGTTCATTAAAGTATTAAACTTTCTCACTTAGGCAAGGCAAGGCATGGTAGGTGAAGGCAAGGCAAGGCAAGCCATGGCATTGCATGGCATGACATGGAAAGGCATGGTATGGTAAGGCATGAGATGGCAAGGAAAGGCATGGTATGGCAAGTGAAGGAAAGGAAACACATGGCATGGAAAGGCAAGGCATGGCATGGAAAGGCAAGGCAAGGCATGGCGTGGAAAGGCAAGGCATGACATGGCAAGGCATGGCATGGAAAGGCAAGGCATGGAATGGAATGGAAAGGTATGGCATGGAAAGTGAAGGAAATGCAAGGCATGGAATGAAATAGCATGGCAAGGAAAGGCATGGGAATGCATGGTATGGAATGTGAAGGAAAGGCAATGCAAGGCATTGCATGGAAAGGAAAGGCATGGAATGGAAAGACATGGAATGTGAAGGAAAGGCAAGGCATGACATGGAAAGGAAAGGCATGGAATGGTATGGCAAGGCATGACATGGCATGGAATCACAAGTCATGGCATGGAAAGTGAATTCAATGCAAGGAATGGCATGGCATGTAAAGGAAAGGCATGGCATGGCAAGGCATGGAAAGTGAAGGCAAGGCAAGGCATGGCATGGCATGGAATACAATTCCTTCAATTTCATTTCCTTTCCTTGCATACCTTATGTTATCACTCTGTAAATTTGTTCGGCTGATAAAGAAACAATAGAGGTAACCTACAAACCAACTTTAGAGCTAGGTACTAGCCTTCTCATCTCAGAGAGGGATCTCTCGTGTCACTTGGTGTTTCTTTGGAAATCGATGGCTAGGTTTAGTTTGTTTTTTGGGGGGTTTTATAAATTCGTTGGCAAGGAAGGGGAGGGACACTTAGGGCTATGGAGTCAAAATCCTGAAAATGAATGAAAACACTGACTGGTCAGTAGAACTCTCCAGAGGATAAAGGCTAAGTGAGGTGATGAATCTGAGTTATAAATTGTAGTTTGCATAGTGTAAGAAGAAAAAGGAAACAAGTAATTGCATCAGAGCATTAATGAAATGAATTCTGAATTAGTTATGAAGAACTTCACACAGTTTAAATTGCTTAAGCTGAGAGCATCACAAGATGAATTATGGGATTTTAAACTATCCAATTTAAATAGAAGAAAGTGCAAATGGAATTAAAGAACACAAGAAATACATACAAGGAGAGAAGACAAAACTCATATCACCACCATTAGAATATTTTCATAGGGACTTCAAAAGCTTTTGCATATGTATTCAATTCAGCTCCAGAAAATTACAATTGAGTTCAAAACAACTAAAAAGGTGTCCTTGCACTTCTACCAACATTAATACATTTGGAGCTTCTATCATTTATACAATTCGAGTTCCTTCAATTCAAAACTGATTACAATAGTTAAACTGAAACATTTCAGCTTCTAAAACTGATTACAATAATTACAACTGACAGTTTCGGTATGGGAACCGATTACAATGATTAATCAAAAAAAAAATCATGAACCAACAATCAATTCCTCTGACTCTTCAGATTCTTCTATTTCCATTTGTCAGTTTTTGGTCCTCTGTCTGATCTACCATTTTGGTGACACCTGGGCATTATCTGTTGGTTCCTGGAAAACTGCACTTTGCTTTTCCCATCCGCACTATCTCCTTCCACTGCAAGTCAGAAGGGATATCATAGTCCATAATTTATTTGATTAGGATCTCTAGGTCAATGCAAGAGGCATACATCATGACTGGTAGTCCAATCTTCACTGATTTGAATTGATTCAAGATCTCGAAATCTGTAATCAAATATTCAACCAGGGTTGTTCCTTTCAAGTTTTCCTCCGGGATTTCAAACTTGGAGTGATCCATCCTGCACTGAGTGAGGCAAGAGTTGTATTCCTCCTGATCATACAATTTTCCTTTGCCATCCCAAAATGGTGGGATGTCTTTGATGAAAAACTCTTAAAACAGATCCTTGAATTCCTGTATAATTTTCTCCATCTGTATGGCTTTAGTTTGGAATGATTTTAGAAGGTTATGCTTGGAAATAACCCTCCTGGCCCAGATGATCAATGTATGTCTGTCTTTGACCCTAATGGTTTGAAATTCTGCAGTGGGGATGGAATTTAGAATGTTTATGGAATTTTGGGCTCACTCTGATGGTTTCTTTGCTAGGGTCTCATTTACAAAAGTGCACCTTCTTCTAGTTGTGATGGCCATGCTATATTTGTCATTGATGAAGTTCAAGTACACCCTGAAATTGGCATCTTCAGCAGCAATAGAATCCCAGATGATGTGTTTGTCTCCCTGCAACAGTCCTTTGCCTCTCAAACTTGTTTTCAGCTTGTCTACTCTTTCTTGCAAATCTTGATTCTCCTTTTGAAACTGAGCCATCCTCTCATCTTTTGTTTTCATTTCTTGCTTCAATTTCTCTATATCTCCCTTTAGCCCTTTGATTTCTCCCACCTTCAGGCTAACTTGTGACATAGCCTAGACAAGTCCTTTAGTGCTTGGCCCAACCTTTGAAGTAGAAGGTATGGCTACAACCATGTTTGGTACTTCTATCTTCCCTTGTGACCAATCCATTTTTTCTTGCTCTAGTTGTAATACCTTGGCCTTGTAGTTCAATGTATCTTGTCGAAATGCCTCCTTCTCATGTTCTAGAGAAACTAGTTCTATTTTTTGTGGATGCTCTGTGGCATAAATTTTTAGTTTCTTCTTCAAGATTTGAATTATATTGTCCTTCTCATCGAAGGAGTATTTCACTCCCTGAGGGCCTTCATATTCTAGCCTCTTGACCTAAGTTTTCCAAGCTCTATTGGATGCTTTCTCTTGCCTCAACTGTCCTTCCAACTTTATTGCATAAGTTGACAGCTTTGAATTCTTCAGAATTAGGCCCAAGTAATTTGAATATAGCATATCACTGGTATTCCTGTGGAATTTCACTTTGTATGGAACACTAATGTTGTCATATTTGAGCCTTATCTCAGATACTTTATCTTCATCTACAACTGTTATACTGAATGTCCTCTTCTCTATATATCTTACTGTGAATAGAGAAGACTTATGCTGATAAATATTTTCCACTTTTTAAATCCCTCATTTCACCCATAGCCAAGTTTCCTTTCTCAACATATTGCTTTGAAAAATCCTCTTTAGATTGATAGGTTGCTCCAGATGCCTTATCAAATATGTGCTTTTTGTTGCTAAAAGTTCTTGAGTTGTCTTCACTTTGGAGCTTGCTTCCTTTCCCAACTTCTACATTGTTGGTGCCACTCTCCACCATATCAATATTTACTTGTTCTTTAGGCTCTTCCTCCTCTAGATCCACTATCTATGGGGATTGTCTGATCTTCATCTTCTTAGGGGCAGTCTGGTGACTACCGGTGGCCAGGGCCTCTGAACTAAGCCTTTTGTTGTAAACACTTACCTTGGGGACTTTAACTATCATATTTTGAGGAGCTTGTTGTGTTTGAGTTTATTGTAGGGTTTCATCCACTTGTTGTGTTTGAGTTGGTTGCAAGATTGATTCCATATCAGCACAAACATCTAGACTTTCTAATTTGTCAAATCCATCAACATGTTCATGCTCATAGGGGGCATGTTTGTTCACCAATCTTCTCTTGGATAGGATTTGATGTGGATCATATCTTCTTTTCTATAGCTGTGAGAATCCAATCTCCATGAGCTTGGCTTGGACCTGAGATAAGCATGATCTTGTCTTGACAATGAAGGGTCCAATGATGAAAGGAAATTTTAGGTTGGATGCCTTGTGTAATTTCAGAAAGTGATCTGTCTTTGATATGATTCTTTGCTTGATGAACTCAAGGGAAAAGACTATGGGTGTCAGAAAAATAGGTAGAAGATGGGGAGATTCATGAAAACCATAAACCCATATCACTGTTGAATGCATGAAAGACAGCCAGTCCCCCACTCTGTTTTCTGGATTTGGCTGTAAATAACTCCTCATGTCATCCAGGACTCTTGGTAGGATGGTGTTGAAAATCAGGTTGTAAACCTTGGACATGACCTTGTTGATAAAAAATGAGAAATGTGATCCTTTTAAATTCAGTTGATATGAATGTTGCTTCATGGAAATCCTTCTTGTTTGTTTTCAGGAAAATATTCAGCAAGTATGTGTAATATCTGAAATGTCTTACTGACTGAAAATTCACTAGTTGTTTGTGGATATTATCAGCTATGAATTTATCGAAGCTGATGCAAACTAACTGAATGGACTCTGACTATAAAAACGCCAACAAAAAACCTAACATGACCTTGAACACATACTTGTCATTATCTAGACCTAAAATTTGACTCAGTATGGAATAGACCCATTAGACTTCAATAACCATGAATTTAACATTGATTGGTAGGGACAGACTTTCAAAAATATTCTTTGGTTTGACAATTGTTCATAATGACATTAACATTGATTGGCAGGGACAGACTTTCAAAAATATTCTCTAGTTTGACAATTGTTCATAAGAATAAGTCTTTGACCTCTGATCGACACTCCCTGTAAACCATAATCATATTTTCTTCCTCGAATGGTTCAAACACTACGAAGAAGGACTCTGGTATGCCAAGGGAACTTCAAATTTACAAACTCTCTACTGTACACAGGACCTCGGACCCTTGTTTATTCAAGACAACTTTCTCTTCCTGTGAATATTGCTTTGCGCACCAACCTATAAATTCAGGGAAGGGGAAAGCGACCTCAAGAGCGTAAGGGACTATAGTGGCCTGGAATTCTTCAAGGAAGGGTATCTATTTTCCTACATTATCAAAAATATTAGCTCTAGACACAGAGATGGGAGAAATGGTTATTTCAGTGTCGAACACATTTGAATATCTGTCAATTAGGGATTCTTCGTTTGAAACAGGGTCTTTCTCTGCTACAAACATAATGATAGGGTCAATGGTGGCGATGAAAAATAACTGTGAATGAGCGAAAAAGGCGTGACCTTGGCGTACTTTTGATCTTCAGTTTGAATGGAGTGGTCGCGCCAATATTTATATACTTTACCGATTTCAGGGGAAAAGGGAAGTGGTTTGGGGCAACCTGCTTATCACCCCGAAATGCACCTAGTGGCACCACGTGGTCCCGACCCAAAACCGTGGTTTAGTTTTTGGTCTGCTTTCGAGAATTATCTTTCGTGCAATTTCTCCCCCCGAAATGATCCCCGACCATTTATCTGTGGCGTTGGCAATCCACGACCCATCGAGTCCCATCAACTCTGCAGTGTCGCTAGATTTAGCCTCCTCCTGCTAGAATTGGCCATGTCCTCCAGTTTTTCATGCCTCCACACCAGTTCAAGACCTCGCTAATTCCTGGAAACTAGATTTCATACAGAAATTGTTATGGTGATAACATGATCTCCAACTAGGGATGCTATCCTCCCTGCGAGGTAGAAAAGAATAGCAGAACGAATGCATAATCCTTGGGCTATGGTTTACTCCTTCAATTGAATTTGCCAACATTTATTCAGAAAACTCAAAATCTACTCAGCACAACTCAGGGCCTTCACCTCGAGCTTCAGTCCTGCTAATTTAATTTCAACTGCTTCAACTGAAAAAAAAAATCGTTATATACAATGAAAGGAAAGGGTGATGGTTCCTTTAAATGATATAATGTTTGAGGAACCTTCCATTCACAGGTCCTCCTCCAACGATGTCTTCATTACTTTCATGTATCATATAATAATTATTCCCATGGTATGCCACAATTTTGAAAGGTTCTAGCCATAGATGGTCAAATTTCCCATGCTTTCCCTCGTCTTCATTTATGGTATCCCATCTCAATACCAAGTCTCCCACTTTGAAATCGTCCTCCCTGGTATTCCTGTCAAAAACCCTTTTAATCTTGTCTTGGTGCAACTGAGCATTGTTAAAGGCTTTTTCTCTTATTTGTTGGACATTGATCAATTCATCTTTTCTTCTTCGAGTGGCATCTGTTTCATCATACTTCTCATGTAAATTTAGTCACCAGGGTAAATTTAGTCTCATCCAATAAGGTGTTTGATTCACTGTCACCCTCAGGAATAAAATCTAAAGCTTTAAGTTGTTCTTTTCCCAAGGAATATTTCACTTTCGATCCCTGGTAGCGGCGCCAGAATGTTAGCACTCTATAAATTTGTTCGGTTGATAAACAAATGATAGACGTAACCTACAAACCAACTTTACAAATGGGTACTAGCCTGATCAGCTCAGAGAGGGCTCTCTCATGTCACTTGGTGTTTCTTTGGAAATCGATGGCTAGGTTTAGTTGTTTTGGGGGGATTTTTATAAATTCATTGGCAAGGAAGGGGATGGACACTTAGGGCTATGGAGTCAAAATCCTAAAAATGAATGAAAACATTGACTGGCTAGTAGAACTCTCCAGAGGATAAAGGCTAAGTGAGGTGATGAATCTGAGTTATAAATTGTAGTTTGCAAAGTGTAAGAAGAAAAAGAAACAAGTAATTGCATCAGAGCATTAATGAAATGAATTCTGAATTAGTTATGAAGAAATTCAGACCATTTAAATTTCTTAATCCGAGAGCATCACAAGATCAATTCTGGGCTTTTAAACTATCCAATTTAAACAGAATAAAGTGCAAATGGAATTAAAGAACACAGGAAATACATACAAGGAGAGAAGACAAAACTCATATCACCACCATTAGAATATTTTCATAGAGACTTCAAAAGCTTCTGCATATGTATTCAATTCAGCTTCATAAAATTACAATTGATTTCAGAACAACTAAAAAGGTTCCCTTGTACATCTTCCAACATTAATACATTTGGAGATTCTATCATTTATACAATTTGAGTTCCTTCAATTAGCAACCGATTACAATAGCTGAACTGAAATGTTTCAGCTTCTAAAATTGATTACAATAATTACAACTGACATTTTCGGTATGGGAACAGATTACAATGATTAATCAAAAAACGTTTCATGAACCAATTGTCGATTCCTATGAATCTTCATCTTCTTCCTTTTCCATTTGTCCTTTTTTGGTCCTCTGTCTGATCTGCCATTTTGGTGACACATGGGCGTTATCTATTGGTTCCTGGAAAACTGTACTTTGTTTTTCCCAGTCGCACTATCTCCTTCCACTACAAGTCAGAAGGGATATCGTAGTCCATCATTTCTTTGATTAGGATCTCCAGGTCAATTCAAGAGGCATACATCCAATATTCATTGTTTTTAATTGATTCAAGATCTCAAAATATGGATCAAATATTCAACCAAGGTTGCTCCTTTCAAGTTTTCCTCCAGGATTTCAAACTTGGAGTGATCCATCATGCACTGAGCGAGGCGAAATTTGTATTCCTCCTGATCATACAATTTTTCTTTGCCATCCCAAAATGGTGGGAGGCCTTTGATGAACATATATTCAAACAAATCCTTAAATTCATGTATACTTTTCCCCATCTGTATGGATTTAGTTTGGACTGATTTTAGCAGGATATGCTTGGAAATGACCCTCCTTGTTACACATTATTTTGGTCACCCCAGTGATCCATTGACAACATGTGTTCATGTTCCCAAAAAGATAATTTTTTCATGAGGAAAGTGACTAACTTTCTCTTCTTAAAAACCATATTAACGAAGTTCGTCGCAGGCTGCACCATATACAGGGTGTGACGATCCCTAATCATCGCCCCCTTCCCTAAAGTTGGGTTGCGACATCTCCGCAGGCTTCTCTACAGCTAGGGTGCGACAATGTCAAAAGACTAATAAAAGGGGAAGTTTCACGAAAGTTCTAGAAGGGGATCTTCTAGAAGATGAGGTGGCGTCCATATGGTTGGGATCTTACTCACTTCTCTGATTTGGTGGGATCATACTAATCTCTTCAAACATCTCCCTCTCCCTTATATAAAGAGGGATTTCTCATGGAAAAGGCTAAGTTTAATGGAGGTTGATTAAATAAAGATTAATATTGGATAGGCTAAGAATTGGATGAGGAATTCTACATCAGTTCATACTTAAGGGCTTCATTTCAGTTCATCAAGTCATTGTGGATTTTCTTCATTCAAGGTTGGAGCAAGTATGTGTATTGGGGAAAGGGTCCATTGGAAAGGGACCTTATGACATCAAGGATTTTGGTTGTAATCTCCACTTTTACTTAATATGATACAACAATATGTTTCTTTCCCATAAAAATATTCTCGTTTTATTGTATGATTCCTTGATCACATGCATAAGTTCTTGTTGAGTACTTTGTATTGCTTTCACTTTGGTTGGTTTGTGTTCCCTTGCAGATTCAATATCACAAGAGCACCAGAGTGGAGCGAGGACAACAACGTCAAGAGGAAGCGATATTTAAATGGTATGTTGCCCATCTCTTGTTAAATAGTGAACTCAATGGCTAGAGCTTAGGGAAAGCGTCATGTTCTGTTCTCTTTTGTTCTAGATCTAGGTGGATCTAGGGAGATTTGTTTATGTCCTCATTTATCGATTAATCCCATAACAAAATTGGTGACCATATATATTTTACAAATATTCTTGTTTTCAACAACAAATTGGACCTGAAATCCTAACTGAGGAGGGAGCCTCAACTTGTGTTATGTCCGTTACTTGTTGGAAAGACATTGTCCCTCCTACCCTCACCGAGTCACACAATACCCTTAAGGATTTCAATGGTACAGGTTTCAAACCTTACGATGTTTTTCCCTCATTGTCTATTATGTTGGAAGGTAAATCGATCAATGTCGAGGTTGAGGTATTCAATGTACCTTTTGACTTCAACCTTTTACTTGGTCGTAGCTGGATTGATTCCATGCTTGAAGTTGTGTCTACCCTTTTCCATGTGTTACGTTTCCCACACCAAGGAAAGGTCGTCATTGTTGACCAACTGTCCTTATTTAATGTTGATTCTCGTACTATAAATGTACCCTTTATCTCGAAGATACCTCCCGGTTACGAGAATGTCGGCGTGGGTATTTTGAAAGATTCTACTTTGATGGGTACTTTTCCAATCCCACCACCTGATATTTCTCCCCCTTTTGTTGCCTTGATTAACATGATTTCCACCACTTCTTGTGAAACCCCTGCGTCATATGACTCATGGATAGTACCTAGCCCTGGTGACCATCTTCGTTATCGAAACCAAATTCCCTTAAGTCCAATCGAATCTGCTTATCAATATATTCAATTGGCAACCCCCTCTCCCCCTTCTCTCTGTGATTCATCTCTTGATCTGTTTCACGTGATATTTCCTACTGATGAGATGATCATGTTAGTCATTTTCATGGAATACACTCCATGGGATGATGTGCATCATCGCTCCATTCTCTTTCTAGAATGTGACATCATAGAGAGTTACCAACGGATTTCAGCTTCGTCGACCATTGTTGTTATTTTTTTCATTCCTGAATCAACACATGATGTCTTGTATGAAGGGAACTTGAGTAACATTTCACCTACCATAGAGAATGTTCATATCGACGCCTCATGTTCTACTGATGAGGTCCACACTTATAAATCCCCTTTCCAATAATTTCGTGACATTTTCTCCTGGAGTTATGAAGAAATTCCAGGTATTGATCCTGATATCGTTGTACATGAGATTAAGACATATCCAGACGCTAAACCCGTCTAGTAGATACTTTTCCCAATACATCCACATAAAGACATTGCTATCAAGCTTGACGTTGAGAGACTTCTTAAAGTTGGTTTTGTCTATCCAGTGGCTTTGACTGATTTGGTATCTAATTTTGTTCCAGTAAATAAGAAGCAAGGTACCATCTGCGTCTGCGTAGATTATAGGGATATAAATAAAGCTTGTCCTAAGGATAATTACCCAACCCCTTTCATTGACCAGATCATTGACGACTATGCTGGAAGTGAAATATTCTCCTTGATAGGCGATTTCTTTGGCTATAATCAAATTAATATTTTACCAATGGATCAACACAAGACTGCTTTCATTTGCCCTTGGGGAACCTTTGCATACCAGAAATTACCTTTCGGTCTAAAGAATGTTGGTGAGACCTTTCAACATTCTACGTCTTACTCTTTCCATGATATAAAAAATATCGTACAACCCTATATTGATGATCTACATATGAATTCCATGCGTCGTCAAGATCACTTGACACATTTACACGCCATTTTTCTACGCTGTCGATATTAACGCATCCGTTTGAACCCACACAAATGTGTTTTTTGTGTGGATTCTGACCGAATTCTCGGTTTCATTGTGTCTATATATGGGATTTGATTAGACCCCTTGAAGGTTGAGGTGATTCTTAATCTTCTTCCTCCTTCCACACTCCGCTAGCTCCAAATTTTGCAAGGAAAGGCAAACTTTTTGCGATGATTCATCCCCAATTACGCTGAATTGACAAAAGGATTCACTCATATGCTTAAGAAAGGTTACGAATTTTTATGGGATGACACTGAAACCAAATCCTTTAAAGTTTTGAAACTTTCCCTAATGCGTACACCATTATTGTTTCCCCCTGACTATAGTCAGGATTTCTTCCTCTACTTAGCTGCTTCGGAGTCTACCATTTCCATGGTATTAGTCCAAGAGGATTATTCACATGATGAACATGTGATATACTATTTGATTCAGAGTCTCACGACTACCGAAACCAAATACCTCCATGTGGAGAAAATGGCCTTCGCAGCTGTTCAAGTTGTTCAATGTTTTCATCATTATATCTTATTACACAAAACCACTATTATTTTCGATTGCAACCCCATTAAACACATTCTTACCCAAAAATTTCTAGGGGGAAAGTACTCTAAATGGATAGTGATTCTCCAGAAGTTTGACTTGGAATTCAAATGCGCTAAGTCAAAGAAATCTTTGGTTTTCGTCGAACTGATATGTGACCTTCCCTCCATTGAGACAGAAAATGTGGCAGAGGATTCCTTTCCTGATGAATCCATTTTTATGATCAGTTATGATGACATATGGTATGGAGATATCATTATCTATCTCCAGAATCGAACTTTCCAGCCCGATCTATTTAGCATAGACCGTCATCGTATACGCTATCAAGCCCGATAATACATCATTCTCGGTGATACCCTTTATCATCGTGGTATTGTTTATGTATTTTGACGATGTCTCACTTATGAGGAAGCTGAGAAATATTTGAATGATTATCACTTTGGAGCATGTGAAGGTCATATGTCTAGGTATTCCACTGCCAAAAATATCTTACGAGCGGGTTATTTTTGGCCTTCTTTGTTTAAGGACTGCATTACTGCTGTTCAGAAATGCCATGCTTGCCAAACTTATAATAACAAGATAAGATCTCATCCTTCTCCCTTACATCCTGTAGTTTATGTTGGTCCATTTGCCAAATGGAGCATTGACTTCATGACATGTAACCCTCATTCAGCCGAGGGGCATGGATACATCATTGTAGCTGTGGATTATTTCACTAAATGGGTCGAGGTGATGCCTACATTTGATAACACTGGGAAAACTGAAGCATTCTTCATATTCAATCATATCATTACTTGGTTTGGTATCCCTCAAGCTATCATCACTGATCAGAGTAGTCATTTTCATAATTTTATGATGTATGAACTTACTGAAAAGTTGGGTCTTCTCCATGAAAACTGAACCCCCTATTATCCATAGGCCAATGGCCAGGTTGAAGCAATCAACAAAGTTCTCATTACTATGCTTCAACGGATGATAGGAATTCATAAGAAAAGTTGGCACACGATGTTGCTCTCGGCATTATGGGCCTATCAGACGTCTATTAAGTCTGCTACGATATTTACACCTTTCCATATAGTTTATGGTATTGAAGTTATCTTGTCGATTGAATGTGAAATACCATCTTTGAAACTGGCCATTGAACTTCTCCCCAATACCTCTGTCGAAGAAGAGTGTCTTTTTTATTTAATGCAACTAGATGAAAATTGTTACGATGCCGCCTTAGTTATTGAAACCCAAAAGAAACATGTTAAATCCCAATATGACAAGAATGTCAAGCCATGTGTTTTTTCTAAAGGTGATCTAGTTCTTCTTTACGAACATGATCGTGATTTGCTAGGGGCCGGTAAATTCAAGGCCATGTGGCGAGGTCCTTACATTTTCAAATGTGTGTTGGAGAAGGGAGATTATGAGATAGTTGATTATGATGGAATTCTTTTGAGTGAACCCAAAAATGGGCTTTACGTAAAGAATTACTATTCTTAATTCATTTTTGCATGAGTTCTTGTACTTTAGTATATCATACTTTTGTGTGTTTTTTCGTTGTTTGGTTTCACCCTTCAGCTTCTTACCTTGCGTTGTGCTTGGTTTCCATATGTCGGGGTCTTTGCTACCCTACCTTGTCTTTGCTAATGGCGTTAGTCGTAGTACTCAGAACTTAACATCTGATTCTTGGGAAATCTATGCACCTACGGATGAGTTGATTAGTCTACATAATGTTTTCCTTGGTCGTACAACTAATAATATCGTGGAATATAGTGCAGTCATCAAATTATTGACTGACGTTGTTTCACTTGGAATATGTCAACTTATTGTATGACTTGATTTGCAGTTAGTAGTCATACAGTTGAGTAATGTCTACTCTATCCGAAGTCCTACTTTATTAAGGGTATATTTACAAATTCACCTCTTGGAAAGTCATTTTGATTACATTGAATATCAACACATTCCTATATGTTTAAATACATTAACATATGCATTAGATAATTATGTGTTAGATAGACATTTGATATATTTATAAAACCAGTGACACATTGTACATACAACAAGTAATCCAGTAGAAGCCTCATATATATAATGATAAAAGTTTTACAAAAAATGTTTTTGTCCAAAGACAAAAATATAAAAAATGTGAAGCATATGGCTTCATATACAAATAGAGCATCAAGGATGTTGCTCACTATAACATGTGACTTCCCGTGCTAATTTACAGAGTAATTGACCAATGGAAGTTGACACACCCATTTTATGGCATTGATAATGCCTCGGGATATCATCAACAGAGGCATTCGGGATGTTCATCGTGAGCCCCTCTAGATTCTTCTCTAGGATCTTGTAGTCAACAGTAGCTACTCGTGCTACGTCATCTCTCTCCCTTCGCCTCTGGATGGGGGATGAAACTAGAGGTTGGTAAGGTCCCACGTCTACATCATCAAAGAGAATTTGATTAGTCATCGTATAAGGAACATAAAAAACATTTTACATTTAAAATCACAAAACCATCATAAAATAAAAATGTCCTTACCTATGTCCCCCCATTGGGAACCCTCAGGAAGAACCAAGTCTGGATCACCTCAGAGGTATAAACTAGCATAGGCATAGTCGTCGACCATAAGAATCTGGGTCCTCAAACAGTCAAAGAAAACATCATTATACCTAATGATAGGACCAGTTACATGTCATGCCATGAGGTTGACCCACCTCTTCATTCTTGGATCCTATGGAGTAGGTATACCCCACTCTACCTGCAAGTGTAAATATGGGACCCTCTCTAAGAAGAAGGACACCAAAATCGAACCATGTTGGCCCCTGACCAAGTTTTGAGGATCCTTGGTTAGGTTTGACCTACTTTTGGGACTTCGACAGGATGTCGAAGGTGGATCACAAGTCGAAGCAAAGATCACAGGATCTCGGACCCTTTCTAGGGCCTTTTGGGTTTTAGGCTTATGTAACAGGTATGGGGATGTCATCCTATGGGTTTACCCATGTTTAGGACTCTTTTGTAATGTATAAATAGAAAGTTGGGCGATGTATGTGTGTGTGTGTGTATGTGTGTCTGTGTATGCTAAGTGAAAAGGCACAAGTGTGTAATACCAAGTGCAAGTGATAGTGTACATGCTTTGTGCATATTGTGTGAGACTTGCAAGGCTAAGTGCAAGTGACTGTAAGATATTGAGTAGAAGATTTGTGTTGTAACCTAGCTTGGGGAAGGAGGATCTGGTGAGGTGCATGCAGATCTCCTATCCTATCTAGAGTAGGATCTTATGGCTCTGTGCATGTAGCTGATTGACCGAAGATAATAAAAGAGAAGAAAAGATGGTGGACGTATCCCTAGGATGGGGGTGAACCACGTATATCTTGTGTTGCTATGCTTTGTGCGATGTATTGATGTGTTTACTTTCTTAAGTTCTTTGATATAGATGAATGATAGATAGATCTGTTAATGGTTTGAGCTTAATAATATGGATGAATTCTATATCTAACCTATGTGAATGTGCTTAGTTCTTGAATAGGATGGATCTATGTGAAAACTGTGATGCTCTGTAATTAGGGTTTTATCTGCGAAGTAGATATTGATTAAATATTGATGAACTATACTGCTAAGTGATTTGTTAAGTTGTTGTAATCACTGATCGGTGTCCCAGCTAAGGTTGCATACATATGAGTCTTGCAACCACCCCTACCTCTACTTCGGGTGAGACTTCATCTGCTTCGCAGGTGTTGCCGAAAGGGTCGGTCGTTAGGGTTTTGTTGGTGCGTTGTTATAGCGTTGAACCCTGGGTCTGCCCCTATGCCAACAAATTGTTCTGTTGCCGGGACATGAAATTGTGATTGATGGGAACTGAAGAAAAGAAAGATATGTGTGTAGATCTATTGCTTTAGTGCACAATAGTCTACTTAACTTGTGAACCTCCATGCTAAGAAGAAAATTCATATCTGAAGAAAAGAGGTAAGACCTGAAGGGTTTGTGATTTGTTAGAGGTAAGAACAATGAACAGTTTTGATTGAAACAAGGAAAGATAAGTGGAAATTTTTGTTTCAAAAGTATGGATCTAGGTATGTTTGATAAATTTTGTCCTAGCTTGAAAAGTAGGGAACAATTAGATGAAAGAAGGCTTGATATGAGTAGATCTGACAAAAATAATGAAAGATATGTTATTCCTATGCATAGAAAGAATTTTTGTACTAACAAATGGATGCAGGAACCTAGAAAGAATTTTTTGCAGGTTACCTACTATGATCATAGTGCGCAGTACAGGAAACGTTGGGGATCATTTCAAAGAAAAAGAAGAATAACTCTTTGTTATAATTGTCAAATATTGAGACATCTTGCTAAGGAATGCCTTGGTATAAGACCTAGTTGTATTTGTTGTCAAGCTATGGATCATGAAGTTTTGGATTTCCCTAGAATGATTTATAAGGTTGAAATAATGAATATGAGACAAGAAAACCCTGAGGAATATCAAGAAACTAATACCACGAAAGAACCCCAAAAAGAATCAGAGAATGTATTAGTGTAAATGAAAGAAACCCTGAATGATCACCGAAATATCAACTTATCAAAGATATTCAAAGAAAAAGAGTGCATAGAAACAAAAATAAGAGACTTTGACATAGACCGTGTTCTAGATGAGGAAACACAGGTGAATATTATGACAAAAATAACCTGGGAAATTTTAGAAAAGCCTGCTATGATTCCTTCATTAGGAGGAATAGGATTATTTAGAGGAAAGATAATAACCCTATGTGGAAGACTCACCCAGATAGTTATGAGTGCTCATGGAACTACGACAAAGGAATATTTTGAGGTTGTTAAATTTATTGAGAACAACACCCCATTTGCTATGTTATTAGGAAAACCCTGGATTGAGAGAAATTAGACCAAAAGAAAAGAACAGGAAGTCTTAGAAAAAAAGAAGCAAGAATTAAAATATTTCATGACTAGGAGGATAACGCACTTGATTGAAGAACAAGAGAATAGATGGAAGCTACTTAAAACCAAAAAATTGGATGTTGAAGTTGAATGAACACAAGAAGATTCATAGAAGAATGGAGCACCTACCCCAAATAGAGAACAAGTATTTCCCTTGAAACCTACAAAAGAATCTCAACAACACGAAGTTACTATGCTAAGAGGAGATAAGAATCAGAATGGGAAGAGGAACCCAGTAACGCATATCACAGGGAAAAAGGATAGAAACCTTAGTAAGACTAAAGAGAATCTAGAAAACCTGTTGGATGTTCCCGAGGGAACTTCGCAGAGGGAAGGTTTACAAAACTAGAAATTCGTTGGGATATCAGAACAACACAACATGGCACTTCTCCATGGAGGAGCGATATAGCCGTTGAAAGTATTATAACAGTTAGCCTGACATCCTGAATAGTTAGAACAATAGTTATGACCAGAAAGCTCACCATTGGACCGTTGGGACCATGTAGTAACGGACAAAATTGCATTGATGAAGGCCTCTTATCCATTGGAGAAGATCTATTACATCGTTTTATACTTATTCCGTCAACTGTTGCACCAAGAACACTTTTTCTAATTGTATCCGAGCCAACAAGAGAACTCATTGCTACTGCACTTGTTTATTGAGATCGACACCTATTCCATTTCTTTGAGAATTCATCCATCCACCTGAGTTATCCCATCTGAGTGTGTATGTCGGTAGAGCAACGACGGGTTGCACAAAAGGAGAAAGAGGACCTTCAAGCCAAGTTTGAAAAAGAAATAGCGCAGGCCAAGCAAGAAAAAGAACAATTTCTCAAAGAACAGCTGGGAGTTAAAGAAGCAGTTGACAAAGAACTTTGCTCTGTGACAGGCTTAGAGACAAAGGAAAAAGACCGAGTGGAGCATCAAGTAGCACAACTCACAGAAGCTATCCAATAGCTACATCAAAGAATAACATACTTAGAGCTCTGAACAGTGCCCAACACTCCGCCGGATGTACGAGATCAAAGAGAAGCAACTGCTCGAAGCACAGTTGAAAGAATCAAGGCCCTCGCCATGGAATGTAAACAACTAAGTGATTGCAGTGCCAAGATTTATGAGCGACTCACTGAGGATTCTAAATTAAAGGCATTAGAGTCACAACTCCAGGAGGCAAAGTAGAAAGTAGAAATAGTACAGGCGCAGTTGAAGCCCCTATTAGCAGTCGAAAGGATGAAGCGATCCCAAGAACAACGCAATTCCAAAAAGAAAGTCCACACCATTCAAAGCAGTGTAATGGAAGTGACTCAGAGACTCCAACCAATTCAAGATGAGGCTTGCCAACTATTCGCAGAAATTGAAGGTTGAGGAACAGAACTGGAGCAAATCGTCACTGTAGTTGAACAATGCTTAGAGGGACCTTTCAACGAAGAAGTAATCCAAGAGTTCGCCGAACAAGAGCTCGTGGCACCAAAATAGGTCGAAGAATCTAGAGCCAAGCTCGAGGCTTTTGAAGCAGAGCTACCCAAACCAGAGTGACTCAGAATGAGTCACAGGTGAGTGTTGGGGGCCTGTTGGCCCTTGACCAAGTTTTGAGGATCCTTGGTTAGGTTTTACCTACTTTTGGGACTTTGGTAGGCTGTCGAAGGTGGAGCGCAAGTTGAAGCAGATATCGCGGAATCTCAACCTCTTTCTAGGGTCTTTTGGGTTTTTCTTATGTAATGGGTATGGGGATGTCAACTCGTGGGTTTACCCATGTTTAGGCCTCTTTTATAATGTATAAATAGAAAGCTAGGTGATGTATGTGTATGTGTGTGTATGTGTGTGTGTGTGTATGCTAAGTTCAAAGGAACAAGTGTGTAATACCAAGTGCTAATTTCAAGTGATAGTGTACATGCTTTGTGCATGTTGTGTGAGACTTGCAAGGCTAAGTGCAAGTGACTGTAAAATATTGAGTAGAAGCTTTGTGTTGTAACCTAGCTTGGGGAAGGAAGATCTGGTGAGGTGTGCACAGATCTCATGTCCTATGCAGAGTAGAATCTTGTGGCTCTGTGCATGTAGTTGATTAACCGATAATAATAAAAGAGAAGAAGAGTTGGTGGACGTATCCCCAGGCTGGGGGCGAACCACGTATATCCTGTGTTACTATGCTTTGTGCGATGTATTGATGTGTTTATGTGTTTACTTGCTTAAGTGATTTGATATAGATGAATGATAGATAGATCTGTTAATGCTTTGTTCTTAATAATATGGATGAATGTTAGATATAACCTATGTGAATATGCTTAATGCTTGAATAGGTTAGATCTGGGTGAAAACTACGATGCTATGTAATTAGGGTTTTATCTGCGAAGTAGATACTGATTAAATATTGATGAACTATACTGCTAAGTTCTTTTTTAAGGTGTTGTAATCACTGATCAGTGTCCCAGCTAAGGTTGTAGACATCTAAGTCCTGCAACCACCCCTGCCTCTACCTCGGGTGAGACTTCATCTGCTTCATAGGTGTTGCCGAAAGGGCCAGTAGTTAGGGTTTTGTTTGTGTGTTGTTGTAGCGTTGAACCCTAGGTCTACCCCTATGCCAACAAACCATATCCAAATTGTTTCATCTCACCACTCCTACACTTGGTCAACTATTTTTTCATTGTTCTGAGAACCTTGTCACACCAGTTGAAAACTTGGGGCTCCATACATTCTAGCGCATACTGGAAATAGCTCTGAAGAGTCATATAGGGAGCTTTACTCCATGCCATGTTTGTGATGGTATAGAATATGGTCCATAGAGGAAAGTCACATACATCTCTAATAGCAACTTTTTTGCTATGCTTATGAGTACCTGGCATGCAATGTGCATTGATATAGTGTCTCATAGGCTCACCACCTCCCCTGGCTACCTGTAAGCGTAACTCGGGACCCACAGTGAGATAACCTAGTTAAGAAGTAGATATCCTCGATATCTATCGTAAGAATGTGAGCACCCATGCAGAATGATTATTGGTTCACATACCACATGTGAACTAGGTATTCGAGTAACCTCAACTGGGCCCTCATGCCCTGGATCTTGAAGAATTTTAACATTACACATTGTCAGAGGGCATTTACCATTCCTAGTTCATTCCTGACGAAGTAGTCTTCCTCCTCATGTTTTCTCTCTCACCATTCCAACATTCTTACCATGGAAAACCTACAAAGGAACATAAAAGAGATATCAACATCTTTATATTCTCCCTGGAAAATTTTTATTGGCAAATACATCTCAAAAGACTTTTTGAATTGCGCACGTCGCAGGCTTGAGCGTCTGTACAGTGTGGAGTTGCCACAGAACAACTTTAAGGACACCTGTGATGACCCTGGGTCATCATAGAGATCGATATAGGGCGCCTGCAATGACCTCCACACACAGGTACCCTTGAAAAATTAACTCAAAAAGCCATTTTTTACCAACAAAAAGCAAATTTTGATCCATGAAAATTTGAAAGAGATGAAAATTGCATGCTCTGTTGAGACCATTCATCGAATGATAAACCGAGCCTTCCGCAATCCACAGTGGAAAATTGAGGTAAATGGGGGGTTTTTGAACAAGGTTTGGGTGAAATGACAAATGGAATAGTCAAATGAAGTTTTTATCCATTTCTATTGATTCATTCACTTTTTCATTTGTATTTTATATTATTTTATATATTTGACCTAAACCCTAAAGTTCTAACGACTTTGCAATTGTTGATTTTTTGTAGATAAAAAAGCTAGGAGTGAAATGTTGAAACAAAGATACATTTTTTTGGTTTGTTTTTACACATTTGTCGCATGTACATATCTTTTTAAAGTTTTTCAGGAAAAACTGCGAGCTTAGTCTTTGTTCGTTATCATGCTCGTAAATCAATGAGAATTTAACCAAGTATACTTTTATCACTTTTTTGGACTCGTAAAGGTTATACGAAAAAGGAACCCACTGGAGTTCTCTTTAAGCTATTTCCAGACTCTCTAAACATGAAAATATTGTCGAGCGACCTTATTCTTTTCATGCTCGTAAAATTGTTTGAAGAAAACATCTGATGATCAGTAGATTATCACATTTTTGGTCTCGTTAGATTAACTTATGAAAAAATACCTTGTGGAGTTCTCTTTAAGTGTTTTTCAGACTCTCTAAACATGAAAAAACCCCGAGTTTTCTCTCTTTGGACTCATTAAACAAACATCAAAAGACCCATATGGGATCAAACCATTCCTTCTTAGGGTTCATTAAATATACTCCGAGGGACTCATCCGAAGGATGATCTTACATCAACAAGAATATTTTATCCTCCTCAATCTTGCGTAAAAATAAAGAGGTACTCGCCAGAAATGGTGGAGGAAAATTGGGAAAGAAATATGTCTATGTGTCTATGTTAGTGGCAATAATATACACTCTTGAACATGAAACCCCCTTTCATCATTATATCCTAGTTGGGAAATCCATTTGTCTCTCGTTTGACTATATTCATGTCGATATGTCGGGTCCTCCTTGATTCAATGCTACCAAGACCATTGTCGTGTCATTCATATGTTCAAGATAAGTCTAACATAAATAAGCCTTCTATCGAGTCGACCATCTGCAGTTATAAATCTTCTACCATGTCAGTCTTCCCTGTGTCAGTTTCGAATCACTTCATAATCTGATCTACCTCAAATCTATTACATATTTCATGTCATTTATTGGAGATACATCAAGGCCCTCCTGTGACAAGTCTTTTTCTGTCGACTTCAACTCATTATCTAGGAACAAGACTTAGAAATATTTTAGAACCTTAGAGCATGCATGCCTCAATGGCAGGTTTCTTCGCTTTCAACAGTGGGTTCACATCATTGACCCTGGATTGGGAGATTCCATCGAGTGTTCGAATTCAACTCATTTATTCACATTCGTTGGATTGTACTAGAGTACATTGGGAGTCATTGACATCAATGGTGATTTCCCTCAAACTTGTTAATGGTTTTCATTAATGATCGGTAATCAAGTGGTTTCTACGATGTTCGACTTCAACACCTGTAATCACATGGCTAGATTCATACTTAGAGATGAAAGAAATGAAGACCATGGACCTTATCATTTTGATCCAGTATGCAATGGAGTATTCATGATTTGTATTGACACATAAATCCACTTTGTATGTCTTGTGGCTATGTCCAAATTTGAATTCTTTAGAGCATAGATCCACAATGTATTCTTGGCGTCTATGCCGATTCACGATGACATGGATCCACAGTGTATATTTAGTGGCCATGACTCACTTGAAATTTTTTAATCTGAGTATGTGGCATGCCTACCTCGAACACTGGTATATTATTATGCAGAGGCTTGATTGTTTGTAGGTTCCTGATTGATGCTCTCCTTGTTTCCGACAGACACATTCTACAAATTATTTCGACTATCACAAGTTCCAATCTCATAATTTGGGGGGCATTCTGTTACAAATTATTTTGGTCACCTCAGTGGTCCATTGACAACATGTTTTCATGATCCCAAAAAGATCCTTTCTTCATGAGGAAAGTGATTGACTTTCTCTTCTTAGAAACCCTATTAACGAAGGTCGTAGCGGGTTGCAACATATGCAGGGTTCAACGATCCTTGGTCATCGCCCCCTACCCTAAAGCTGGGTTGTGACGTCTCTGCAGGCTGCTCTACAGCTAGGGTTCGACAATGTCAAAAGACTAAGAAAAGGGGAAGTTTCATGAAATTTCTAGAGGGGGATCTTCTAGAAGATGAGGTGGCGTCCATATGGTTGGGATCTTACTCGCTTCTCTGATTTGGTGGGATCATCCTAATCTCTTAAACCATATCTCCCTCCCTTATATAAAGAGGGATTTCTCATGGAAAAGGATAAGGTTAATAGAGGTCGATTCAAGCAATATTAATATTGGATAGGCTAAGAATTGGATGACGAATTCTACTTCAGTTCATACTTGAGGGCTTCATTTCAGTTCATCAAGTCATTGCGGATATTCTTCATTCAAGGTTTGAGCAAGTGTGTGTGTTGGGGCAAAGGGAAATATGTTTCTTTCCCATAGAACTATGCTCGTTCTATTGTATGATTCATTGATCACATGCATAAGTTCTTGTTAAGTACATTGTATTGCTTTCACTTTGGTTGGTTTGTGTTACCTTGCGGATTCAATATCACAAGAGCATTAGAGTGGAGCTAGGATGACAATGACAAGAGGAAGCGATATTTAAATCACTAGTACATATGAGCAAATTTGCGACGGTTTTTCATTGATATTGCCACACTTATACGTCGCAATTTCCACGAAAGCCGGTATTTTTTTTCGTCTGAATAATTTCATCGCTATATCCACGATCCAAGTGTTCGCGGAAACATCTAAAAAAATATCTCTCCACTTGTCACCACCTTCAATATCAGTTAACCCTATGCATCATCACAATTACGACGAAATATCGTTGAAATAACAACGAAGAAATGTGGTAATTACGATGAAACTTCGTCGCAATTGGGATGAAAAGTTATGCCAAGACAATAACTTACGACGCACATGCTGTATATGCGATGAATATTCGTGTCAAATGCCGACGAACTTGCGTCCATATTTCCATGATGACTTTAGGTTTAAAAAAAAAAATTTACATCAAATATGATATACCATATTGTATGCCATATTTCAATGTAATATGGTAATGCCATATTACATTGTAATATGGCATTACTATTACATTGTAATATTGTAATATGGCATTACTATTACATTGTAATATATATATCCCCTACAAATAATCAAGGCACTAATCAACCAAATATTGTAAGCATGTGTTATCATGAAGGTGGATTAGAAGTAAGGATACCAATATGACAATATACACAAAGAATAATTTGGAATATTACTTTCAAAAAAACACATGGATTGCATGAGTGAGTCATTATGCAATTTATATTACACAATACTATGACAACATGACTTATAAGATTTATGGATGATATATTAAGACCATT
>JASDQU010501934.1:46517-66631 GCA_032191745.1 Picea mariana
ACCTACATCTTTATAATAAGGTCAACATATTTATAATAAGGTGATCATATGTGTAGAGGATCAACATCATGACGACATAGATAACATCTTTATAATAAGGTCATATGTGTACAAATGTTTTCTTTATATAATAATGACATATACACCTAACATAAGTTTAGGGTTAGTGTTTATGTATCTTATTAGTCCTTGCTAAAGAAGGCAATATAGCAATCAATTACTATCATTTCACCGATTAGGGTTGAGTTTCAAGAGCAATTCCATATCTTTATCAATGGAAAGAGAGAGAGATTATAGCTACAATTGAAGGGAAAAGGGTATGTGGATTCCATAAACCTAGAATATTATGGAATCTACATACCCTTTTCCATAGAATATACTAACTATATCCAAAAACCAAAGACATGAAATATGGTATAACTACACATATTATATAAATATATTATCAAGGAAAAAATAAGTTAAATGCAATTTGGACATTTGAAAAAAAAATTACAAGTTAAATGAGTACATCAATAAAAAATAGCATACTAACCTTGCAAGTTCAAAATCTGAGCTATGTAGATCAAAAATTGGATTTGTTCAACTGGTGGGTGACGAAAAAAATAAACTGCTCAAACAGAAGCCAAGAACAGTGTCGCAACTATAGCAACTGTGTCGCAAAGTCTCTTAAAGTCACGTATATATAGATAAAATAGTCAACTAGCCGTTAACACCGACCAATGAGATAGACAAAATTTTTGTCGCTATTGCCACAAAAATTTGTTGCTATAGTGACGAAAATCCCGACTATGTTAAATTAAGATTTGCGTCGATATTGCGACGAACTTTTGTGGTAGTAGTGATGAAAATCCCGCCCTGTTTAAAAAAAATATTAGACTAGTGGAAGCGTGGAAAATTTTCATGGAATAATCCGCCCATATGTAGTAGTGAATGGTATGTTGCCCATGTCTTGTTAAATAGTGAACTCAATGGTTAGAGCTTAGGGAAAGCTTCATGTTTTGTTCTGTTTTGTTCTAGATCTAGGTGGATCTAGGGAGATCTGTTTATGTCTGCATTTACCAATTAATACCATAACACTCCTGGCCCAGATGATCAATGTAGTCTTGTCTTTGACCCCAATGGTCTGAAGTTCTACAGTGGGGATGGAATTTAGCAGGTTTATGGCATTTTGGGCCCACTCTGATGGTTTCTTTGCTAGGGTCTCATTTACAACAGTGCACCTGCTTCTGGCTATGATGGCCATGCTATCTTTTTCATTGATGAGTTTCAAGTACAGCCTGAACTTGGCATCTTCAATAGAAATAGAATCATAGATGGTGTGTTTGGATCCCTGCAACAGTCCTTTGCCTCTCAACCTTGTTTTCATATTGTCTACTCTTTCTTTCAAAGCTTGATTCTCCTTTTGAAATTGAGCCATCCTCTCATATTTTGTTTTCATTTCTTGTTTCAATTTCTCTATATCTCCCTTTATCCCTTTGATTTCTCCCACCCCCAGGATAACTTGTGACATAGCCTAGACAAGTCCTTTAGTGCTTGGCCCAACCTCTATAGTAGAAGGTACGACTATATCGATGTTCAGTACTTTTTTTTTTCCTTGTGACCAATTCACTTTTTCTTGCTCTAGCTATAATACCTTGGCCTTGTAGTTAAATGCCTCTTGCCGAAATGCCTCCTTCTCATGTTCTAGAGAAACCAGTTTTGTTGTTTGTGGATGCTCTGTGGCAGGCATTTTTAGTTTCTTATTCAAGATTTGAATTATCTTTTCATTCTCATCTAAGGAGGATTTCACTCCTTAAGGTCCTTCTGATTATAGCCTCTTGACCTGAGTTTTCCAAGCTCTGTTGGATGCTTTCTCTTGCCTCAACTTCCCTTCCAACTTTATTCCATAAGTTGACAGCTTTGAATTATTCAAGATTAGGCCCAAGTAATCTGAATATAGCATATCACTGGTATTCCTGTGGAATTTCACTTTGTCTAGAGCACTAATTTTTTCATATTTTAGCTTGATCTCAGATAATTTATCTTCATCTGCAACTGTTATATTGAATGTCCTCTTCTCTATATCTCTTACTGTGAACAGAGAATACTTGTGATGAGAAATATTTTCCACTTCAGGGATTAACTCCCTCATTTCACCCATAGCCAATTTTCCTTTCTGAGCATATTTATTCTCCACATCCTCTTTAGATTGATAGGCTGCTTCAGATGCCTTATCAAATATGTGCTTTTTGCTACTGAAATTTCTTGAGATGCCTTCACTTTGGAGCTTGCTTCCTTTCCCAAATTCTACATTGTTGGTGCCACTCTCCACCATATCCATATTTACTTGTTCTTTAGGCTCTTCCTCCTCTATATCCACTATCTATGGGGATTGTGTGATATTCATATTCTTAGGAGCAGTGTGCTGACTACTGGTGCCCAGGGCCTCTGAACTTCTCCTTTTGTTGTAAACACTTACCTTGGGGACTTTAACTATCAACTTTTGAGGAGTTTGTTGTGTTTAAGTCTGTTGTAGGGTTTCCTCCACTTGTTGTGTTTGATTTAGTTGCAATATTGCTTCCATATCAACACAGACATCTAGATTTGCCAATTTGTCAAATCCCTCAACATGTTCATGCTCATAGTGGGCATGTTTGTTCATTGCTCTTCTCTCAGATATGATCTGATGTGGATCATATATTCTTCCCTGTTGATGTGCAAATACAAACTCCTTGAGCTTGGCTTGGACCTAAGATAAGCATGATCATGTCTTGACAATGAAGGGTCCAATGATGAAAGGAAAGTTTAGGTTGGATGCCTTGTGTAATTTCAGGAAGTGCTTTGTCTCTGATATGATTCTTTACCTGATGAACTCAAGGGAAAAGACTCTGGGTGTCAGAAAAATAGGCAGAAGATAGGGGGATTCATGACAACCATAAACCCATATCATTGTTGAATGCATGAATAACACCCAATCCCCCACTCTGTTTTTTGGATTTGGTTTTAAATAACTCCTCATGTCATCCAGGACTCTTGGTAGCCGGGTGTTGAAAATCAGGATTTAAACCATGGACATGACCTTGTTGATAAAAATGAGCAATGTGATCCTTTTACATTCAGTTGATATGAATGTTGCTTCAGGGAAATCCTTCTTTTTTGTTTCTAGGAAAATCTTCAGCAAGTATGTGTAATATATGAAATGTCTTAGTGACTGAAAATTCACTAGTTGTTTGTGGATATTATCAGCTATGAATTTATCAAAGCTGGTGCAAACTGACTAAATGGAATCTGACTGGAAAAACACCAAAAAAAAACCTAGCATGACCTCGACCACATGCTTGTCATTATCTATAACTAAAATCTGACTATGTATGGAACAGACCCATTGGACTTCAATAACCATCACATTAACACTCATTGGAAGGGACAAACTTTTGGAAATATGCTCTGGTTTGACAATTGTTCATAAGAATAATTCGTTTACTTCTGATGGAAACTCCCTGTAAACCATAATCAACTTTTCTTCCTCAAATGGTTCAGACACTGTAGAGAAGGAATTGGGTATGCCAAGGGCGCTTCGAATTAACAGACTCTCTACCCTACACAGGACCTTAGAACCCTGTTTATTCAAGACAACTTTATCTTCCTATTCAAGACAACATAAGATACTATAGTGTCCTAGACTGCTTCAAGGAAGGGTATATGTTTTCCTACATTATCAGACAGATTAGCTCTAGACACGGTGATGGGATAAATGGTGATTTCAATGTCAAACACATCCGAATCTCTGTCAATTAGGGATTCTTCATTTGACATGGGGTCTTGCTCTGCTACAGACATAATGATAGGGTCCATGGTGGCGATGAAAAATACCTATGAATGAGAAGAAAAGGCTCGCGCTGGGTGTGAGCTTGGTGTACTGTTGAGATTCAATTTGAATGGAGTGGTCGAGACAATCTTTCAACATTCCAATATTTGAAAAAATAATAAAATAACGACGAGCGCCCCCTTTATATACATTTTTGATTTCGAGGGGGACAGGAAGTGGTTTGGGGCAACCCGCTTATCACCCCGAAATTCACCTAGTGGCGCCACATGGTCCCAACCCGAAACCATGGTTTACTTTTCGGACCACTTTCGGGAATTATCTTCCACACAAGTTCTCCCCCCGAAATGATCCCCGACCATTGATCTGCAGTGCTTGCAATCTATGACCCGTCAGGTCCCATCAACTCCACACTGTCGCTAATTTAGCCTCTTCCCATTAGATGTGGCCCTGTCCTCCAGTTTTTCATGCCTCCACATCAATTCAATGCCTTGCTTAGTCCTAGAAACTAGATTTCATACATAAATTTTTATGGTGATAACACCTTGCATACCTTGCCTTCACTTGCCTTGTCTTCCCTTGCATACCTTCCATACCTTTCCTTCACTTTTATTTCCTTCACTTGCATTGCATTTCCTTGCATACCTTGCCTTCACTTTCCTTTCCTTGCAAGGCATACCATACCATACCATACCATACCATGGCAAGTAATACCATATCATACCATACCATACCATGCCATACCATACCATACCATACCATGGCATGGTAAGCCAAGGCATACCATACCATACCATACCATGGCATGGAAATGCAAGGCAAGGAAAGGCATACCATACCATGGCAAGGCAAGGCAAGGCATACCATACCATACCATACCATCGCATTGCAAGGCAAGCCAAGTCATGCCATGCCTTCACCATACCATACTATACCATACCATACCATGGCAAGGAAAGGAAATGCATGCAAAGGCAAGGCATAGAATTGGCATGGAAATGGCATGGCATGGCAAGGCATCACATGGAAAGGAAAGGCATGGCATGGAAAGGCATGGCATTGCAAGGCAAGGCATGGAATGGAATGGAAAGGCATGGCATGGAAAGTGAAGGCAATGCAAGGCATCGTATGGAATGGAATGGAAAGGCATGGCATGGAAAGTGAAGGCAATGCAAGGCATCACATGGAATGGCATAGCATGGTAAGTAAAGGAAAGAAAATGCATGACATGGAATGGAAAGGCAAGGCATAGAAAGTGAAGGAAAGTAAAGGAAAAGCAAGGCATGCAAAGGAAAGGCATGGCATGGCGTGGCATGGTAAGGCATCACATGGAAAGGCATGGCATGGCATGGCAAGGCAATGTATGGCATGGAATGGCTAGGAATGACATGGAAAGTGAAGGAAATGAAAGGCATGGCATGGAATGGCATGGAAAGGAAAGGGATGGGAAGGCATGGAATTTAAAGGCATGGAAAGTTAAGGCAAGGCAAGGTAAGTCATGGCATGGAAAGGAAAGGCATGGCATGGCATGTCAAGGATAGGCATGGAATGGAATTTCAAGGCAACGCATGGAATACCTTTCCCTCACTTCACTTGCCTTCACTTTCATTGCTTTGACTTGTATACCTTGCATACCTTGCCTTCACTTTCCTTTCCTTGCAAGGCATACCATACCATACCATACCATGGCAAGGAAAGGCATACCATACCATACCATAGCATGCCATACCATGGCATGGCAAGGCAAGGAATACCATACCATACCATACCAAGGCAAGGCATACCATACCATACCATGGCAAAGAAAGGTAAGGAAAGGAAAGGCATACGATACCATACCATACCATACCATGACTTGGCAAGGAAAGGAAAGGCATACCATACCATACCATACCATGGCAAGGAAAGGCAAGGAATACCATACCATGGCAAGGAAAGGTGAGGCATACTATACCATGGCTTGGCAACGCAAGGAAATTCATGCCATGCCTCTACGATACCATACCATGGCAAGGAATGGCAAGGAAATGCATGCAAAGGAAAGGTATGGCATGGCTTGGAAATGCATATCATTGGCATGGCAATGGCATGGCATGGAAAAGCATGGAAAGGCATGGAATGGCAAGGAATTCACATGGAAAGGCAAGTCATGGTATGGCAAGGCATGGCATAGCAAGGCAAGACATGGCATGGGATGGAAAGACATGGCATGGAAAGTGAAGGAAATGCAGGCATGGCATGGAATGGCATGGAAAGGCAAGGCATGGGAAGGAAATTCATGGCATGAAAAGGAAAGGCATAGCATGCAAAGGCATGTAAAGTGAAGGCAAGGCAAGGCAAGGAATTACATGCAAAGGCAAGGCATCGCATGGCATGGAAAGGCATAGCATTGGCATGGAAATGGCAAGGCACGAAATGGAAAGGAAAGGCATAGAATGGAAAGGCAAGGCATGGCATGGAAAGGTAAGGAATAGCAAGGAATGTGTTATCACATAATTTTTTCATGGGAAGAGTTAAAATGTTTTTCTCCTAAAGAAGTATGTAAAAAGATTAAATGGTGCACTATTTGCTAAAGTTCTTGACCTGCGCATATTATTTTAACCAAAGTTTCAAAAGGAAAAGACTTTTTGTCATGTAGCGGGTAATTCTCACACATCTTGATAGTGGTGACATCACATCATATATCAACGATCCTTAATGCATTTCAGACCACCCAACCGTTTGACCTTTAATGGCAAGGGGGTCCGAAAAAGTGGTTTCTTTCCCCTTGAGCCCATCTAACATGGCACCTCCTTGTGATTTCGGACCCCCCCTTCCTATTTCTATTTACCACCTACCCCCCCCTCCAAAATCCCACTCATCCCCCAGTCTATACCACTCATGCTCCTGCTTACACTTGTCCTCCACTCACTCTAACTGCTCTCCCTCCCATCTGCCACGTCGCCCACCATTTGAATTTTCTCCCTACACTTCAGCTCCTATGTATCTACTCCACCTCTCACCTCGTGCCACTTGTCTTCCAAAAATAATCCACCTATCCGCATTTACTCAATCCCTTCTCCCTATTTGACACTGGTTCCCTATTTGACACTACAAGATGTTTCCCAATACAGTTATCCAAAGGCACATATGGCAAAGGAATCATCATGAAGGAAGAATAAGTAGAGGAAATGTGCCCAAGCAACATTTTTTTCTCTTAGAGTTATTACCAACAAGATCCCTCATTCTAGCAGTCTATTAGATCCACCTATACAGATGTTATATTAGGATTTTTTTTGAAGAATCCTAGGATAGGAAGGCTAGCTCACACCTCTAGCTATTGCCTATTGTATTTTTATTACAAATACATCTTTTGAATGATTAGAGAGGTGGGAATGGTAGAGAAGAGATCCCTATGTTGTAATATTTTGATTTTAATAGAGATATGCTTGTTTTTATGTATTGGACCTGAGAAATTATGGTTAATGGAAGTCAACCTCTTATCATCACCTTGTTTCTTTCTACTCTAAAATCTCATTACTGGAAGATCCTTATGAGTTTTCATAGATGTAATTTAATGGATGTTTGATTAATGTATCGCTATAAACGTTTTCAGTGTTTTGAGTTTAGTTTCAAGAAGTTCTTGTGACTGAGATTTTCTTCACCTAACTGTTAGAAGTCATGATGCTCATAGAAGACTAGTTCATTTTTCTCACCAATTCTTCCATCCGCTCATATTTACCCTCAAAACCCTGACTGAAGTTAATTAAAACCTCATTTTCTTATGCATACTAGCCCAGATTTATGTGTTGAAATATCCATATGCTGAGTTTTGCCCATTTGACCCTCTGTAAAAAATTTACATTCATAAATATTTTTTATGGGTACTGGGCTTATTGTCTTGCAATATGAGGGTAACTCTTAGTGCTAACAACAAGGCATGGCATGGAAAGTGAAGGCAATGCAAGGCATGGCATGGAAAGGAAAAGCATGGGTAGGCATGGCATGGAAAGTGAAGAAAAGGCAATGCACGACATGGCATGGAAAGGAAAGGCATGGAATGGTGAGGAATGGAATGTGAAGGGAGGGAAAGGCAAGTCATGGCATGGAAAGGCAAGGCATAGCATGGAACGGCAAGGAAAGGCATGGCATACCTTTCCTTCAATTTCCTTGCCTTCACTTGCCTCGCCTTGACTTGTATACCTTGCATACATTTCCTTCACATGAATTTACTTGCAAGGCATACCATACCATACCATACCATGGCAAGGCAAGGCATACCATACCATGGCATGGAAAGGCAAGGCATACCATACCATACTATGGCATGGAAAGGAAAGGCATACCATACCATATAAGGCAAGGCAACTCAAGGAATACCATACCATACCATACCATACTATCGCATGGAAAGGCAAGACATACCATACCATACCATACCATGGAAAGGAAAGGAAAGCAGGAATGATTTTAACGATGGAAATTTGTTTTAAAATGTAGAAACCATGGAGAATCTTACTAATCCTTCATATGCCAACTATATATGTTTGGCGATATTTTGGTAAAAATATTCAAATTTATAAATATTTTATATAGTTTTTATAAAATATTGGCGATTTTTAAGGTAAAATAATTTTATCCTATAGAATTTGGGCGAATCATTTTTAAAATAGCGAATCTCATTTTTGGAAAAACCATGGAAAATTAGCCCATGAGAGAAATTTAGCCCCTAAAATCATCCATGAAGGAAAGACAAGGCATATTATACCATACCATGGCATGGAAAGTCAAGGAATACCACACTATACCATGGCAAGGCAAGGCAAGGCATACCATACCATGGCTTGGCAAGGCAAGGCATACTATACCATACCATACCATACCATGGCAAGGCAAGGAAAGGAAAGGCATACCATACCATGCCATACCATGGCAAGGCAAGCAAAGACAAGGAAAGGAAAGGCACACCATACCATATCATGGCTTGGCAGGGCAAGGCAAGGCATGTCATGCCTTCACCATACTATACCATACCATGGCAAGTAAAGGCAAGGCATACCATATCATACCATGGCTTGGAAAGGAAAGGAAAGGCATGCCATGGCTTCACCATGCCATACCATACCATGGCAAGGAAAGGCATGAAAAGGAAAGGCATGGAAAGGAAAGGAATGCAACGACAAGGCATGGCATGTCATAGCATGGCTTAGAAAGGCATAGCATTGGCATGGAAATGGAATGGCATAGAAAGGCATGGCAAGGCATGGTGTGGAAAGGAAGGTCAAGGCATACCATACCATACCATGGCTTTGCAAGGAAAAGCAAGGCATACCATACCATACCATACCAAGGTAAGGAAAGGAAAGGCATGAAAAGGCAAGGTATGGCAAGGAAAGGCATGGAATGGCATGACATGGATTGGAAATGCATAACATTAGCATTGACATGTCAATGGCATGGCATTGCAAGGCAGGGCATGGCATGGAAAGGAAAGGAAATGCATGGCATGGGAAGGAAAGGAAATGCAAGGCATGGCATGGAAAGACATGCAAAGGAAAGGCATGGAATGGCATGACAAGGCAAGGCAAGGAAATGCAAGGCAAGGCATGGCATGGAAAGGAATGACATGGTATGGCAAGGCAAGGAATGTCATGTCAAGGCATGGAATGGAAAGGAAATACAAGGCATGGCATAACAGGGCATTCAAAGGAAAGGCATGGCATGGCATGGCATGGAAAGAAAAGGAAAGGAAAGGCATGGCAATGGCATGGCTTGGAAAGGAATGGCATGGCATGGCAAGGCATGGAAATGGCATGGCATGGAATGGCTTGGAAAGGAATGGCATGGCATGGAATGGATTGGAAAGGAATGGCATGGCATGGAAATGGAAAGAAAGGCATGGCATGGCATGGAAAATAAAGGAATGGCATTCCAAGTCATGGAAAGGCAAGGAAATTCAAGGCATGGCATGGCATGGCATGTAATGGAATGGAATGGAATGGCATGGCATGGAATGGCATGGCATGGCATGGAATGGCATGGCATGGCATGGAATGGCATGGCATGGCAAGGCAAGATATGTCATGTCATGGCATGGCATGGCAAGGAAAGGCATGACATGGCATGGCAAGGCAAGGAAAGGCATGGCATGGAATGGAAAGGCAAGGCATGGCATGGCATGGAAAGGCATGGGAATTGAAGGCAAGGAATTGCATGGCATGGAAAGGAAATGGATGACATGTAAAGGCAGGGAATGGCATGGCAAGAAAATGAAAGGCTTGGCATGAAAAGGCATGCAAAGGCAAGGAAAGGTATGGCATGACAAGGCATGCAAAGGAAAGGCATGGAAAGGAAAGGAAAGGCATGTAAATGGTATGGCATGGAAATGGCATGACATGGAAATGGCATGGCATGGCATGGCATGTTTTGAAAAGGCATAGCAATGGCATGGCATGGAAATGGCAATGACATGGAAATGACATGCCATGGAATGGCTTGGAAAGGAATGACAATGGCATGGTATGGAAAGGAATGACATGGAAATGGTATGGCATCAACAGGTTTATGGGATTGGGTTTGGGAGGCTCCTTTGTCTCCTTGTGTGATCTAACCCAAAAATTGGGTGGGAATGTGCAATAAACTCTCATAGATGGTGAAGGGAAAAGAATAATGGTTTCAAGTCTCCTTGGAGGAATTTTGGTAGCATAACATTACTTCTATGGTGTCTCATGAAATGTAAACTTAAAACCTTTATTTTTAGGTGGAAAATGATACCCATTATAATATCTAGCTTCCATGTGAACTCCCTCATTCTATTCATCAAAATCAATAAGTTTAGTGGACATCATGGAAGACTAAATAAATATTATTAATAATTGATGGGTTTAACAAAATTTGCATATACCCACTACACAATCTAAACAAACACGAGTGAATTAATGAGTCATTGACTAGTACTTTTGGAATTTATGAAGGGTTACACATAAATCAAATGATTCTATATATTTCATGCATAGAAAGATGGGAATGATGTGTGTTCCCTAGAAAATTGTCAAATTATGGATTGAATCAACTAAGAAACTAATTGATCCCGATTTATGAGAAGAACAAAATGAAAACACAGAATTATAATATTAACAAAGAGGCATAGTGAATAATAATAGAGATATAGTAAAACTAGACTTCTAGTAAATAAGAAATATGTTGAAACTATAAAATGCAGACTAAAAGCAAGCTTGCTAGAATGGTGGTGTCTTATCTCTGAGAAGAGATGTGATGACTACGCTCATTCGCAAGAAGATGAGTAAATTGAGGCTTTGAAGGAATTTTTACAATGAACATGAATTCCAAATCCATAGATTTCCAAAAACCTAACCCTAGAAGATGAAGTGCTAAAAGTCATGTGGGCCACATTGGGGTAAGTTAGTACATCAACTTCCCGAGGTCGTAACTTTTGCATATGATCTTTGTTTAGGGGCACAATAGCTTGTTGGAAAGCTATTGACGAGGAGATTCATTTCATAGGCTCAATGAGATCCTTTACAATTAGTTGAGGTTCTCGATCGTGAAAAATCATAGTTTAGGCCCTCAAAATGGTCCTGGAAATTTGGGACCCAAAAAAATGCTAAAATTAGTAAGTTTCCAAAAACCTATTTTGATCTAGTTGGAATAGGTGGGTGGGAACCGATATCCTATTGAATCAATACTCTCCCCTTAGGAAGAAATGGTCTCCATTGTGTTGATTTCCCCCATTAGATGAGGAAATTTTTGCTGAATTTGGACTCGGGTGAGCCACTTACCTTGGTGCAAAAGCGTCCCTGCTTTAACAACCTGATAAAGTTGGATCCTCTGTTGGTGAGTGCCCTTGACATGTGTGTACACAATATGATCAGTGGATGCATGTTCCATGTAGTCATGGTTGATCTCTATTGGTGTCAATTGTTTTGTTATCTCTGAGGTGTCCAATAATGGTGGAAAATAGGGCCAAAGGAGGTCCACATTGAACACTGGGTGCAATCCAAGGAAGGGGAGAATGTTGAGATCAAAATAATTGTCAACCGCAACCTTGTTGATGGTGTAATCGTCCTAACGGAGTGGATGAATCTTCCGGTGAGGCCCTATAATGTGTTCTTTCTGCAAGTGCAACCAAACTTTTTCTACTACCTAAAACTAGTGTGGCACTCAGTGTTGATCATGGTGTTGCTTGTACTTGGAATTGGACCTTTATAAAATATCTTGAACCTGTTGGCAGATGTGCTGGATCTGCTCAAAGAACTGGGTGGCTTTGTCTACTTAATTTTGAGCATGCGATGAGTCTTCCTGGGTGGTCACAAGGGGTAGTGCAACATCCATGGGACCCAATAATTGAAATCCCAACCCCACCTGAAAGGGGTTGTGGTTGTTGGAGCTATGTATGGCTCTATTGTAGCTACGATGAACATAGGGAATACTCCCATCCCATGTGCGGGGGTTCTTGGAATTTTACATGCGCAAGATGTGCACAATCATCCGGTTGACGACCTTGGTTTGGCCATCCATCTGGGGGTGGAAAGTAGTGGATTTGGTGAGCTTGGTGTCCAATAGTGATGAGATTATCGACCAGAATGTACTAAGGAAATGGTTGTCCCAATATGAGATAATGGTTTTTGGGATCCCAAAGTGTACCCACACTCATTCAAACAAGATCTTGGTAGTGGCCTCCATTGTGATGCTTTTCTTGTAGGCAGCCAAAATCACCATCTTGGAAAAGAGGTCAAAAACCCCAAAAACACAGTCATTTCCCCACTTGGTAAAAGAAAGGCCTGACATGTAGTCCATTGAGATGGATTTCCAGGGATTTTCAGGAGTAGGCAGAGGGGTGTACATGCCTTGTTTCTTAGTGGTCGATCTGGGAATAACATGGGCAATGTAGGACCAAATATACTTGCTAAAATCTTGTCGAAGTTTCGGCTAGTAGAAATGTCGCTACAACACTTCCACTTTATTTTCCACGTTGAAGTGTCCTACCACCCAACTGTAGTGGCTTCCCAAATTAGCTTCGCTCTCTCTCTTGATGGAACACAGAGATGGCACAACATCTTATCCTGAAGATGGAAATTAGTGACAACTATGTTACATCCAAAATATGGTAGGTGTTGGTGAAATCAATATATGTCTCATAGAGGTGGGGCCATCCGGAGGTCTCATGGCCACAAGAGTCTAGCACTGTGGTGAGTTCTACAACTGGAGGTCAAATGAGTCAATCAGTGACTCGGTTGGTACTTATTGTTTTATACTTGATGTTGAGGTGGAACTTCTACAAATATGTGGACCACTTCTTATGGCAATAGTTATTCAATTTGCCTTGTGTTTGCATGAACTGTAACGGCTTATGATCAGTGTGGATGACCTTATCCTTCCCAAGAATGTAATTCCTCCACTAGCGGCAGTCTTGCACAATGGAGTAAATTTCTTTGTCATAAGTAGGGTACTTATGGACGACATCTGATAGTGTCTCACTATTATAGGCCACGGGGTTGTCATGTTGAGTGAGGACTATGACCACAACATAGTCTAAAGCATTTGTCTTGATATTAAAGGGTTGTTTCAAGTTAGGTGATGAAATCACTGGGGTTGAGCAAAAGATCTGCTTAATATCATCAAATGTTTATTATTGGGAAAGGCCTCACACAAATTTGTTCATACCACCACCCCTGGTGACTTGGATGAAAGTTGTCCAGTCGGTGAGTGTGGTTGGGGATGAGCAGTCATTGACGAATTATATCTTGGATGGATCCACATGCACACCATGCACATCAACAATGTAGGCTAGGTATTGAAACTTGTCCATGTCGAAGGAAAATTTTTCCAAGTTTGCATATAGCTTGTGCTACTGCAGAGTGTGCATAACCTGTTGAATATCCTATAAGTGTTCCGACCAAGTCTTTTTGTAGATGAGGATGTCATCCAGATACACCACTACAAAAGAGTTAGTGAAAGGTTGCAATATATCATTCATCATCCTCATGAAATTCGTTGGGGAATTTTTCAAACCAAAGGGCATGACCAACCATTCAAAAAGACCTTATTTTGACTTGAAGGTAGTATTCCATACATTTTTCTTCTCTATTGGGAATTTATGGTAGCCATACATCAAATCAATCTTACTGAAGTATTTGGCCCCCTTGAGCTGATCAAGGAGATCTTTGATTCATGGAATCGGGTACTGGTTCTTGACTGTGATTTTATTTAGGGCACGATAATCAATGCAGAGTCACCAGGTCTCATCTTTCTTCTGCACCAGCACGATTGAGATTCCACGAGGTGGTGAACTAGGTTTGATTTTCCCCTTGTGAAGCATTTCTTGGATCTGACGATAGATCTCCTCATTTTCTAACAAAGATTAGTGATAGACTGGCACGTTGGGTAGCAATGTTTCGGGGGTCAAATCGATGGAATGCTTGACCTCACAATTCATAGGTACCCCGATAGGTGACAAGAAGATGTCTTTGTATTCTTCCCTCTACTGCATGAAGAGGCTGGTCGCAGAGGCCATGGATGTGGCTACAACCTTTCACTCTTTCTAAGAGTGAATCATGAAGAATAAAAACTTCCCGATCTGATAAATGACCTTCCTATATTTCTTGGTAGATATCAAGGAAATATCACTAGCTGGGACTACCTCGGGTATCCTATACAATTTCATGTTCAAAGTAATAATAACACTGTGAGGCCTAGATTAATATACAACATGATGTTTCCATAAATAAGGTTGACCCAAAAGAACATCAAAATCTTTAAGGGGAGAAACATCAGAAAATACCTCATCTTTGAATGGCTTGATGCCATATGACAGGAGACATTTTTGATTGATGCGAATATCACTTCCTTGGCGGAGCCATCCGATGGTGTAGGGCTACGGGTATGGTGTTGTCGACAGGGCTAGCCACTTGAAAACCTATGTTGAGATGAGGTTCTTATAGCTACCGGTATCAATGATGAAGTGCATCAGAGTGCCTTTCACCCACATCTGTGAATGAATGAGTCACTTTCCTTCCTCTGGATCATCAGGTTTAGCGAGCTGGATCTTGGTGGTAGAAACAGTGGCACTGGGTTCCACGTCAATGATCCATCCCCCATTTATGGTTCTAATTCAGAGTCGGAACCTGCATCTAATTCAGAGGCTTTCACCTTAGCCACCAATGACTAATTTGAGCAGAAATCAATAGTGTTATGCCAGGGGATCTTATTAAATTCACACCACTTCCTGGTATCCTTATTTGTCTTTCCATTGTCCTTCTTTGCTTGCAGCTTGGACTGTTTGTCCTGAGGTTTCCCATCTTTTCTCTGTCATTTGTTCTACAGGCTGGGGATACCCTTGCCTTTCTTTTGTTGTGAGGGGTTCCCAGACCCAAAATTTTGCATCTTTTTTTTGAGCTTCTGCTCGATTTTGATGGCATATCAATAGGCCATGCCCAAGGAAGAGATGTAAAAAAACTCCATTTCTATCTGGATTTTTCTATGTAGACCGCCATGTTACTTGAGCACTAAATGTCACTCAGAATATTTGAAACCCATATTGGTGCACAAGGTATGATAGACCTTGGTGAACTTTGGCACTGTTTGTTCTCTTTCCTGCTGCAATTTGGTCCATCTTGTATACAAGTCGTCATAACTTCCAACAGGGTGGTATTTTTCCTTAATAGCATCCATGAAGGAACCCCAAGTGGGTGCAACTACAAATAATGTGGATCCCTCTATTTCCGTTTTCTCACAGAAATTCTCCCACCAATATTTGACATGGGGGATGACTTTGAGGAGTGAAAATGTAATCTTTTCTCTATCGAAAAAGTTGCGGACAGAAAAATACCCTTCTAAAAGGTTTAACAATTTATCTACGACATCCACATACATTTTCCCTTCAAATATAGGAATATAAAAATTGATATGTAACTTTAAGGGGGCAGCTCCTCTACTTGAGGTGGGTGCATCACTTGTCAACAATCGTTGAAGGATTTGAGAAACGCTATCCATCATCTCGTTCCTCTGTCACTCGAGGGATTCCTTGAGCAATATTTTGAAAGGAAGTCTTGTCACATTGGATTTGTTTTCAACCTCCATGGACCATTTCTTGGGCGTGTGAGAGTATTTTTCCTCAAGAGAAATGAACTCGAGACCCAACTCTATATACCCTGACCGCGTCAGGGACATGCACTAAAAAATGATAAGGAGCAGACCGCTCTGATACCACTGATCTGGAATTATGAGTGGAACTAAATGAAAACATAGAATTATAATATTAACACAGAGGCACAATGAATAATAACAGAGATACAATAAAACTTGGCTTCTATTAAATAAAAAATATGTTGAAACTCTAAAATGCAAACTAAAAACAAGCTTGCTAGAATGGTGGAAGCTTAGCTCTGAGAAGAGATGTGATGACTACGTTGATTCACAATAAGATGAGTACAATGAGGCTCTAAAGGCCTTTTTACAACAAACATGAATGCCAAAACCCTAGACATCCAAAAACCTAACCCTAGGAGATGAAGAGCCAAAAGTCATGTGGACCTCGTTGGGGTAACGTTTGCATATGATCTTCATTTAGGGCACACGATAGCTCATTGGAAAGGTATTGAAAAGGAGATTCATTTCATAGGTTCATTTAGATCCTATGGCTATCATTGAGGTTCCTTATCATGAAACAACATCGTTTAGGCCCTAAAAATGGCCCAGAAGTTTGGGACTCGAAAAACTGCTAAAAATAGTAAGTTGCCAAAAAATTGTTTTGAGCCTGTTGGAATAGGTGGGTGGCCACAGAGATCCCCCTGGATCACTAAAAACTAGGATTCTCAAAGGAATGTCAAGGAAATACTAGGGTCAAGCTTTTTTCCTAAGGACACTAGGAATACTAGGACTTATACCTAGAGGAGAAAAGAAATACTTCTATCGTGTAGCTCTTGTAAGAGAACAAGTTAGGGTTTTGTGACATTTGAAAACCCTATTGCTGCCTAATTTTCTTGTTATCGAGAAGATAGAGGGAGTTTGTATTGTACAAGTGTGGGATACAAATGTAGGTTCCAAAAAGGACTTACCATTGTGTATGCTAGCTTGTTGATGATCTCTAATGGAGTGAGTTATTGGCTAATGTTATCTTATGGTTTCCATCGCTAGGGTTTGAAGAGCCCTACTTCTAACAACCCCCGATAAGATATTGGTAGGTGCATGTACTTCATATTCTAAATACATATGAAGTGTTTGGGTTGTCCAAATGTTGTGTACTTGCAGAATTGAATTTTAGCTTATGTCATCTTCGTAATTGAGTAATTATAGTACCAATTATGGAGGTTAATTTGACATAACATTGAGTTGGGATTGTTAAGTGATTTATAATTATGTAGAAGATAAATGAGAAAATTTATTTCTATAATAAATTATTATAACATGCCATTTCTTAGGTCATAATAATTTTAAGTGACCACTATTTGAGTGTGGATTGTTATTGGATTTAGATGGAGAAAATTCAAGAGGTATTACATATTGTTGGTTATGATTTAGAATATAGATATCCACAACACTCATGCAAATAATTCAGAAGGGATGATCTATCGATGATGTAGAGATGCATGGTTGATTAGCAAGAAATGCTACTTGAGAACCGTTAATTGCTTATGGATTTAGCACTTAGAAATATTTTCCACCATAAGATATTTCTTAATGTGTAATGTGAGTATTTATAATCACTTTAGAAAAAATCAAGGGATTAATACGCATAACATTCACACACTTTGGAATTCAAACACTTTGACATTCATATATTCATCAACATAAAATGCAGAAACAATGAGATTCATAAAAAACATGTCATTAAATGCATGCATGTGTGTGTGTGTATTCAATGTCGTCTAAATTGTACATTTTTTACAAAATGGCAACTCGTGCTCAATATACAAAGTGAAAACAAGTTCCCTAACATCGAAAACATCCATATGGTGGCCTAGATACAAAATGATAGTAGTCGGTCAATAATTGACCACTTTCACCCTCACTACCCTCAGGAGCATATTGGAAATCTATCATTCTTCTCTTGCTTGAGGAAGAACCTCGAGAGGTTCTCATCCCGGGCGTGCTTCGACGCTCTAGAGACTGCACAAAGAATAAATAGTGTTATAATTTTTTTTCCTCAATGAATTAATAGACATACAAAATGATACTTTGTAATTTAACCTAAAACAACTCACCGCATATGCGGTTATCATTCGTGAAGGTGTTACCCTCCTCTGTGACCCCAATCTCTCCACAATTCCACCCTGCATCAATTAAAAGGATCAAGTCAAGAAAATCAAATAAATATGCATAAAATCAAATTCATGAAACATAAAAAATTAGCATCAATGCATTATCTCATCGTGAATATCTTAGGCCTTGATGGAGATTCATTGGCAGATGGAGCATTAGGTTGTACAACCTGCTCTGAGACAACCTCTACTTTGGAAGTATCGGACGATGGGGCTGATGGAAATGGTGGGGTGGGTGGGTGGCATACAGGTGGTGCAGATGGGCTCCCTGTGTGTGAATCCACTGAGGATGCGTGAAATAAGACTGACGCTAAGAGTGGGGTACGATAGACCCTCCCAGGTTTTACAAGTGATTTAAACTCCCTATGCTTGGAGAAAGGTAACCCAGAAGAAACGCCCAGGCGCCCAGGGAGTGCAATAGTACTATAGCTAGAAAATATATTTGCAACCTGCATACATATTAATAAAATTGAACTATTAGTACCAAATAGTAAAATAAAAAACATAAACACAAACAATTTGAGAATTCTACGATATTAAACTCTACAATGATACCTATGACGCAGGTGAATTTTCCATCCCAGATGGACATTCCCTGGAATCGCCTAGTCCCAAATCCTATAGAAACACGAGAACATTAAAAAATTAAGGATGTCAAAAAATAAAGAAATGACTATGGTGATTTTATCAAATGTGATACATACTTGTGTGTGGGGTGCACCCAATGAACATGATGCCTCTACTACTGCATTAGTGGTGGGGATGGGCATTGATGCATCGATAGGCACAAAGGGTCTACTACTTGGACATAACAAATTCAAAAAAACATACATTAAAATATCAATATAAATACACAAAATAAAAAATAAATATATAATGATAAAGAACATGGAGAGGGTTAAGATACTAACCTCCTCCATGAAGTTATTTTGTCCAGTAGGATCTATAGGCCCATAGCTCGTGCATCTGTGAGGTTCACATGGACAGTTTCTATGTCCATGTGCCCTCTCCTCATTGTACTCCCATGTGCATGTTGAAGCTCCAACCCCTTTATCAATGTCGCTGGCAAGAAACTCCTACCGAGATAGTGCAACAAAGTTAATGTGTTGCACTAGGCTATTTGTCAATGATGAAGTGGCTATATGTACTTGTTGCAAGCTCTCCAAAATAGGAGGATGTTGGGTAGGGGGGTCGGGCGTTCACCTAGGGGGATGAGGGCCTAACACGAGGTCGCACCTAACATGATATTGGTCATGTGTGGACCCTTGACCCACCCCCTAAAATTCACCAATGTCAAAGTAGTTGACATTCTTACCCAAAATAAACTCAGCCCATATTTTATCATAAAATATAAGGGCATCTCCATGTTATTACAGGGAGGTTTATCAAAAACCATATACCACCTATCCATCCAATTTTGACTAATATGGGGATGGATGCACCAGTCAATGGAGATGTGTTTCTTGGTCAATGGTAGTTCTTGTCCATTTCTAGGATCCCTAAAAATAGACAATATTTGTTGTTTTGAAATGCCCGGTTCTTTGACTTGGTTTCTGTCCAAAGCAGTGTTATATTACTCATACATTCTTGCCCTATAATCAGAAATAGAGGTAAATTTCTCTTGGTCACTTGCAATGTACTTCACAATTATGTCCAAAGAAGTGGCCAAGGAGACTCTTCTAGGCTCTCTAGTGTCCCGTAATTGTTCCTCAAGGGTTCTTAATATAACCAACCCCTCATCAATTTGAGTGTTTACATTGGGTGGTTGTCGTGGGTTAGAATTTTGATCTTCTTGGTTTTCTTCTAAGCAGTTTACATTGTATTGGGGTTCCATTATATTATATATGTTGCAATTTAAAAGCCATGGCATGTAAATTAAGTTGATGTTTTAATTAAAATACAAAATCACAATTTTTTTCATTTAGATTATTGGGAGAAAAATACTAAATTGGGTTCAAAATAAGATAAATCAAACATACCTAGACATGGTGGCAAGATCCTCCCTTCGTTTCTCCTCTATATCTCCTCTCTCTTTTCTCAATGAGATT
>JASDQU010501934.1:68125-79186 GCA_032191745.1 Picea mariana
CTAGGGAGAATCCTCAAATATCCATTGCCATTCGTCATGCATACATCAAAATCCAACTATTCATAGAAATAAGACATACCTTTTGAACCAATGGATGGATATGATGTATCTGAGCACTCTAGACCTTCCTAGGAGCTTGATCTCAGAATCTAGAACCTCTGGACCTTCATCTTCTCAAGTTTCATGGATTTATAAACATGTGCTCACCCTATACAAAGCCAGCCCACATACGTACTCACCCTATACACAGACAGCCCGCGTATGTGTACACACCCTATACACATTCATCCCGCGTACATATGCACCCTATACACAACTAGCCTGTGTACGTGTACTCACCCTATACATAGAAGGCCCGCATATGCCTAAAAAAATAGGGTTTTCTATGAATCCGAGAATTTCACCGTCAAGCCATCGTGCTACCTCAGACGTTCACCACTTCATATGTACCCACAAGTATTTACAAGAACCTTTACACAAGAAAATAGATATACAATATGTACAAGTGTGTTTTTATGAGTGAGCTTTGTCTCTTGTTTATATCTTCATGTAGCCTTACACTTTCCTTATTTTAGGGCATCTTCATTTAAAATAATTTCTTTTTGCAAAGAACTTTGACTCTTGGGGGCTTCTATAAGACTCGTGAGGGTTCTCCAACTTCATATGGTCATAACTCTCTAACCGTGAGGAGGTATGTGACGTTCCACATACCACCAGAAGCAACATGACAAGTACTATCCATCTAGGATAGTTTCACTCACAAATTTGTTGTTCTTCATCTCATTATTCCTCAAATAATCATGGGTTCTCTCACTCCACAAAGCATCTTCCCATGAGGGCTTTCAGCATAAGGGGACCACTTTGGAGTTCATCCATTTTTACTTCTTATCAATCATGAAAAGATAATAATGAGTCATCTTTACATCAAAAAATATTGGGTCCATTACCCAAACCTTGTGCCATGGGGCTTTCTTCAAGGGTTGACATAAATGACAACCAACCTTAATCAACAATCTCCCCCTTTGGAATTGATGGAAACACTTTGATACAATACTGAAATCATATCACTCATGCTCCCCCTGGAACCATGCCTCTGTCCTCTATATCTGATAAATATTCTCCCCCTGGAACCATGGCTCTGTCCTCCATCTCTATCCTTTTCATTTGATAAATCTCTCCCCCTTTGTCATAAATGGAAAAGGTATCTTTCCATCCTGGGTTTCTCCCCCTGACTAAATTGTCCTCTTATGGTGCTTCCTCATGTAAATCTAAAACATATAAGATAAGCATTCAAAAAGCATTCATTTTGGAGTAGAAATAACTCCAAGTCTCTAGCGAAGATATTCAAAGGATTCCCGTGGAAGTGGTTCTGTGAAGATGTCTGCCACTTGTTCTTTTTTTCCCACATACTCAACTTTGATGTTCTTTTCTACAACCTGCTCTCGTACAAAGTGATACTTTATTGGAATGTGCTTCATCTTGGAGTGCATCACTGGGTTCTTAGAGATACTGATGGAACTTGTATTATCAAAATAGATTGGAATGGACTCATCATAATCAACATGTATATCTGTCAGATTTTTTTTCATCCAAAGAACCTGTGTACAACATGATGTTGTTGCAATATACTCGGCCTTGGCTATAGATAAAGATACTAATGAGTGTTTCTTGCTTAGCCATGATACCAAACACTCACCTAAGTAGAACGTTGCTCCACTGGTGCTTTGTCGGTCATCAATACAACCTACCCAATCTGCATCTGTGTAGGCAATAAGTGATAGATCTTTTCCTTTTGGATACCATAATCCAAACTCTTATGTTCCTTTGAGATATCTGAAAATCCTCTTTCCTGCTAATACATGTGATTCCTTTGGTGATCCTTGAAATCATGCCACCTGTTCAACTACCTGCATTACTTATGGTTTGGATATTGTCACATATAGTAGGATGCCAATCATTGACATGTATTCCCTCTGATCTATAGGCTCTGAATCATCATCTTTGGTCAACTTACAACTGGTTTTCATGGGAGTGATAACTGGTTTGCAATCTTCCTTTCTGAACCTCTTTAGAATTTCTCTGATATACTTGGTTTGAGAAATAAAAATGCCTTGATTTCTTTGACGTATCTGAATTCCTAGAAAGAAGGATAGTTCTCCAAGTAACGACATTTCAAATTCATTCTACATATCTTTTGCAAATTTTTGGCTTAACCTGTCATCATCACTGCCAAAAATAATATCATCAACATAAACTTCAATTAATAAAATATTACCTTGACTTACCTTGATGTAGAGGTTGTTGTATGCACTTCCTTTTCTGAACCCTGCCTGTTGTAGATACTTATCCAGTCTGGAGTACCATGCTCTAGGATCCTGTTTTAGACCATACAAGGCCTTCTTTAATTTACACACATAATCTGTGTTCTCTGACAACTGAAATTCTTCTGGTTATTCAATGTAGACTTCTTCTTCAAGTTCCCCATTCAAAAAAGATGATTTTACGTCCATCTGATATACTTTAACATTTTTGGAGCATGCATAAGCTAAAACCAAACGGATTTCTTCCATTCTGGCAACTGGGGAAAATGTCTCTTCAAAGTCGATTCCTTCAATCTGTGCATATCCTTTACATACCGAGCTATCTTTGCTCCTTGTAACCTATCCATCTTCATTCAATTTATTCCTGAAAACCCATTTTGTGCCGATCACATTCTTATTCTTTGGTCTTGGAACCGATTCCCAAGTGTCATTTTTCATTATTTGATCCAATTCTTCATCCATGGCCTTATTCCAAAATTCATCCTTTTTGGCTTCTTCAAAATAGTTTGGTTCAATTGTAGATAAGAGTGCTAGGTGTGTTTGTTATGGTGAACGGATTCTTCTTCTAGTCTTAACTCCTGCATCTTTGTTCCCGATAATTTGATCTGAATGGTGATTCTTCTGTACTCATTTACTGGGTGTCTTTGGAGACACTTGGTGAACTTGTTCTTCTGCTTCTGTCGGATTCTCTTCATCTTCCTCTTCTACTTATTTTTCATCTTCTTCTTCTTCGAAAAGTTGTTCCATTGATTTGTTTTCTTCTTCCTTTGATTCTGGTTTGCCTATTTCATTAATTGTTACGTTGATGCTTTCCAAAACTTTGTTCAATCTTAGATTGTAACACTTGTATTCTTTCCTTGCACTTGAGTAACCAACAAGTATTCCTTTGTCCACATGACAGTCAAACTTTCCCATTCTGCCATCTTCTCTTTTGATGTAGCATTTGCTTCCAAAAACTCTGAAGTGCTTCACATTTGCTGGTCTTCCTTTCCATAGCTCGTAGGGAGTTTTATCAGTGTTTTTTTTAGCATTACTTTGTTTTGAATGTGAATTTTTGTATGCATTACCTATGTGCAAAATATATCTGTTAATTTGGAATCCATTAGCATTGATTGATCCATTTCTTGTACTATCATGTTCTTTCTTTCAACAACTCCATTATGTTGAGGTGTCCTAGCAATGAAGAATTTCCTTTTTATTCCATGACTGCTGCAGTAGTCCATAAATTCCTTTGAAGTGAACTCTCTCCATTATCAGATGTCAAGCATTTAATTCTTGAATCCATCTCATTTTCAACCATTTCCTTGTAGATCTTGAAGTTTTCAAAAGCTTCTGACTTGTTCTTGAGAAAGAAAACTCATTCATTCTTGTATAATCATCAACTAATAACATAAAGTGTCTCTCACCTTTTAATCACTTTGTTGTAGTTGGTCCAACTAGATCAGTATGCACAATTTCCAGAGGTCTTGTTGTTGAATATTCCTTTGATTTGAAGTTGGTCTTTGTTTTCTTTCCTTGTTGACAATGCTTGCATAAAGTGTTGGTTGGCTTCATGATATGGGGCATTTCTCTGACTGGTTCTCTTTTGCTAACTTTGACAAGGTTATAAAAATTCATGTGACCCATTCTTCAGTGCCATAGCCAACTTTCATCTTCCTTTCCTAGACAACACTTTTCATTTCCAATTTCACTTAACACGTATATGTTGTTTGAAGTTCTTGCAACTGTACCGACCAATTTCCATGAACCTTCTAATCATATATCACACTTTTGTGAATCGAAAGTAAATTTATGACCTTGGTCACACATTTGACTCACACTTAGAAGATTATGTTTCATATCTTCCACCAGTAGAAAATTTTGTGCCTTTTTACTCTTGTTCCCAATTCAGTCTGTGCCTTCTCCAATGATTTTGGATGAATTATCATTTCCGAAGGAGACTGATCCATTTCTTTCCTTTTGCAATGTAAGAAATTTGTCTCTATCACCTGTCATGTGTTTTGAACACCCACTGTCAACATACCAACCATGTTTCTTCTGCTTAGCTTGTAGAGCGACTGTGCATTCTTCATTGCTTTACTAGTCTTTCTTTCTTATCCATGTCATTTTCTGAGGTTCTTGTCTGTGACTGTTGTTATTCTGTTGAGGTTCTTTAGGAGGGATTTCCATTTTGCAATCTTTGGCCACATGTCCAAAATTGTTACATTTGTAACATTCCACTTCAGTGCTCAAAGATTCAAACCTGTTGTAACTTATTCTTTGTGTTTCACTAGGTTTTCTTCAATAACCCCTTTCTGTATGACTTTCAAAGTTGTTATTGTTCCTATTGTTAGCTCTGCAATTCACAGCTTTATGTCCAAAATTATTACATGCACAACATATACCAAAAAATATAGTTTGATACCTGGGAGTTGAAGATCTTCTGAAAGAAGGTGCTCTTATGAATCCTTCTTCTTCTTGAGGCCAATCTGTCTGTTGTTGATTCTGAAATTTGAATCTTCTCAGTGGAGGAATGTCCCTGTAATCTTCCTTGTATATCTTCTTATCCCCTTCGATTGTTTCTGCATAGATTTTTGGATTTGTTTCTTGCTCTGTTGTTTTGGAGCTTGATCCCTTTTCTGTCTAACTGTATCCAAGTCCAGACTTTTCAAAATGAGATTTTTTACTGCTCATAATGTCATCCAGAACTTTTGAGCTATTATGCATATTTTTCTTTTGAATATTATTTCTTAGTGTGACAATTTCTGCTTCCAAGTTTCCAATGATCTTGTCCTTTTCTTATAGTTCTTCTTTGAGTGATTCTTCAATTCTTTTATCTTCTTCTATTTGAACCTTCAATCTTGTGTTCATTTGTTCTAGTTCTTGAGTGTTCTTTTTCTTGTCTAGTTTTGCTTGTAGTTTCTTGTTTTTCTTCTTTTCTCCTCTGATAACTTCTATGGCACACATTAATTCTTCTCGATAGTTAACTTCTGCCTCTTCAATTTCATCTTTGACATCTTCATATCCTTCTTCGGCTTCTTCATATTATTCTTTAGAGTCTTCTTTGTCAAAATCTTTTACTGCCATGAATAGAACTCTTCCTGTCTCACTATCACTGATTTCATCTTCATCTAATGATGAGATGTCTTCTTTGATGCATAAGCTTTTCTTGAAATCTTTCTTTGTATTTATTTTCCCTTTATATGTGTGTTTTCCTTTTGAGTAACCTTCATCATTTCTTTTTCTCCTATGAGGAATTTTTTTAGCAAAATGACAAATACCATCACAATTAAAACAAATTAAAGGAAGCTTACCTCTATACCTACTATTGGTTCTCTTGTTCAGTCTTTTGACGAAGTTGGCCACTTCTTCATCATCTTCCGAGACGTCGTTGTTGCTTATATATTCTTCTTGTTCCTTTTTCTTTTTCTTTGATCTTTTGGATTCTTGAAGGATGCTTCTTTTACATCTGGATTTTCCTGTTCAGTTCTCATTTCATATGTTGTGAAGATTCCATGCAGTTCATCCATGATTATTGAGTTTAGATCTGATCTTTCTTCTAGTGCTAATATCTTAGGGTTGAATCTCATAGGAAGAGATCTTAGTACCTTTTGAACAATTACAGATTATTCGATTTCTTCTCCCAATCCTATGATTGCATTCGCTATTTTGTCAAATCTTAAGAAGTAGGCTGCAATATTCTCATCTTCCTTCATTTTTAGTTGTTCGAACTGACCTCTGTAAGTTTGAAGTTTTGTTGCTTTGACTTTTGTATCTCCTTCATAAATATTTCTAAGTTTGTCCCAAATATCTTTGGCAGATTTACAATGTGCAACTTTGGTGAATACTGTTTCTCTGAGACCATTCAAAAGTGCATTTGTAGCTTTGGAATTATTCTAACCAAGTTTCACTACTTTGTCATTTGTTGGTGGAACTGCTAGTACTGTGTATCCATCTACAATTGATTGCCAAATTTCAAACCCCTGTGCCTGTATATATGTCTTCATCCTTATGATCCAAAAAGCATACTTATGTCCATCAAAGTGTGGTATTCCATTTTTATATGAGTTGGTACTCTCCATGATCTACCTTTCAGTGGTTAAACTGATTTCTGAAGGAACCTTCTCCGATACCAATTGTTGGATTACTAAGAGGGGGGGTGAATTAGTAATAGCATAATTATAATCCTTTTCTCCAAATAATCCAAGTGTTATATCAATGTAGAATTATTATCCAATAATGAGCACTAAGAAATGAAAAATCATACACATACACTGTACACCAGTGTTTTACGTGGAAATCCAAATCGGGAGAAAACCACGAAATGTTTTTTCTTATATGTCTTGAAGAATTACATTCATTGGAAGCACCAACTTCCTTTGTTTTCCATATGCAATTGGAAGGAGGCTCCAACCCCCTAGTTTCTCAGGCTACAACCTAAGGGAATCTCCAACTCCCCAATTATATGGCTACAACCAGAAGGAGGCTACAACCCCCTAAGTTCTCCGGCTACAACTGGAAGGTGGCTACAACCACCTATCCTTGTCCCGTCTTGCCACCCTGAAGTAGAAGTAGAATTATGGAACCACTATCAACCTATCACTATGAGATATATTGTTGTACAACTGTATCAACCTGTACCACTGACTTGTATTCAATCTGTACAACTATCATGTAATCAATCTGTACATGAACTGAACATGTATCTACAAAAATACAACAGATACGCGACCTATAGTGATGCAACCCGCATATGTACGTGCCCTATTTGTTATGCAGCTCGCATATGTACGGGCCCTATCTGTTATGCAGCCTACGTATTCCTTCTGAAACTAGGGTTTCCTTTCACTTGAAAACTTCTGACCCTCTGTAACTTCTTTCACATAGAACTGTAACCTATCACTATATCCAGACTGAAACTATATCGTGTGCATGCATCCTCATACATAACCTCCACTCAAGGTAAGTATGTCTCTCTCTAGTCATGTGCCATATAGGTATGTGTAATCATGAACAAGTATAATATCCCTCACATAATCTTAGTCATCAACCCCTTTCTGATTTTCAATTTCTTAATACATCAATAAATACAAGATCTCAACCATGTACCATAAAAACTCTTATCCATATGCCAAGAAATACAATATGTGCTTCAACAAGAAGTATCAATGATAAATATACCAGCACTGTATTTCCATAGATCTAACTTATATAGAAGATCCCATGTGGCCACTAGTCTCTCTAGGGAGAATCTTCAAATCTCCATTGCCATTCCTCATGCATACATCAAAATCCAACTATTCATAGAAATAAGACATACATTTTGAACCAATGGATGGATCTGATGTATCTCAGCACTCTAGACCTTCCCGGGAGCTTGATCTCAGAATCTAGAACCTCTGCACCTTCATCTTCTCAAGTTTCATGGCTTTATCAACATGTACTCACCCTATACACATCTAGCCCGCGTACGTAGTCACGCTATACATAGGTAGCCTGCATGCATGTACCCACCCTATACACATCCAGCCCACGTACATACGCACCCTATACACGGCCATCCCGTGTACATGTACTCACCCTATACACAGATAACCCGTGTATGCCTTAGAAAAATAGGGTTTTCTGTGAATTCGAGAATTTCGTCGCCAACCCTTCGTGCTACCTCAAACGTGCACCACTTCAGATGCATCCACAATTATTTACAAGAAGCTTTACACTAGAAAATAGATATACAATATGTGCAAGTGTGTTTTTATGACTGAGCTTTGTCTCTTATTTATATCTTCATGTAGCCTTACACTTTCCTTATTTTAGGGCTTCTTCATTTAAATTAATTTCTTTTTTCAAAACACTTTGACTCTTGAGGGCTTTTATAAGACTCATGAGTGTTCTCCAACTTCATATGGTCATAACTCTCTAACCATGAGGAGTTATGTGGCGTTCCACATACCACCGGAAATGACATGACAAGGACTATCCATCTAGGATAGTTTCACTCACAAATTCATTGTCCTTCATCTCATTGTTCCTCAAATAGGCATGGGTTCTCTCACTCCGTAAAGCGTCTTCCCGTGAGGGCTTTCACCATAAGGGGACCACTTTGGAGTTCGTCCATTTTTACTTCTTATCAATCATGACAAGACATTAATGAGTCATCTTTACATAAAACAATCTTGGGTCCATTACCCAAACCTTGTGCCATAGGGCTTTCTTCAAGGGTTGGCATCAATTACAACCAACCTTAATCAACAGAATGTGCATGCGTTCATGCGAGTGTGCATTCCTGTTGACCGGCTTGCCACGTTTTTGACCACAAACCTTTTGCACTCACCCTGTCATCATCCACCAATCCCCTATGTTCACATGTTCACATTAGGTATTGTTGCACATCTTCATGATATTTATATAGATACATTTGATAGTGCACTTTCGTCGAAATTTATTTATGAGAGTTTTTCTTGATAGAGGCTCTACCTATGGTATTAGAGACACTAATGCACCTAGCTCTAGTGATGTACCTAGCTAGTAGTGATTCTAATTGACATTTATATTGATTGTTTTCTATTTGACTTGAGATCTATATATGACATGTTTATTGAAAATTTTGTTGAGATGTACGTTGACATGTATATTCATATGTATATTGTTAATGTATATTATGTTTTTCATATAATGTTGTGGTTGTTTTTGTTTTTTTTTATTTATAAAATGTATTATGAGTATGCTAATGACAAACATTGTTATTGGTTTCTCTGTTGTTAAGTGAAATTTGGTATGTATCACTCATTTAAATTTACAGTTGTCATATAATGTTTAACTTTACTTTTATGAAAGTGTTTAATTTGGATTGTGATTGCAAAAAGTTATAACCATTAATTCCATATAATGTTTAACTATTGTTCAAGGTGAATTGTTTGTTCCCCAACAAGATACAATATGTTGATTAAACATTTTTAGAAACAAAAATACTTAAATATGATGAGTGAAATGAGTGTGATTTGAATATTTATGTCTTTTTCATGTATTATTATAATAACATTATAACATAATTATTCACTAATAATGATGATGATGGTGTATATATATATATATATATATATATATATATATATATATATATATTACAAAACAAAGTTATAATACAATTGTTTACTAAAATCACAATTATTATATTTTTATTGATATTTAATGTTTCCAAAGATTTTATTGATTTATATTATCCAACTATTATAATATATGAAATTTAATCAATTGAATTTAAAATAATAAATATAGAGAATAATAATACATTTTTATCTATATACTTTTGATGAAATGGTTTCACAATTTTTTACTTTAATATAGACTTTATGAATCTTCCATTAAAAAATAATATCACCCAAAATTTTATAATTAGTATTTTAAGAATTAGTAAAATTATGTGTATACGGGTTTGCACAGTTAGTCATAATGTTAGAGAAACTTATGGATCAATATTGCGTGTGGAGTTTTGAAATGTCCAATGTTTCGAGTGGACACTCCACCCATCATCGGGGACATAAGAAGCTAATGATGTGTGGAGTGTCCACTCAAAACATTTTATGTTTCAAAACTCCACACACAGTATTGATATAGAAGTTTATCTAGAATTAGTAAAATTGACAAAGGTTTCTATACTCTTAGATAAGTATGAATCATTAAAATTTTCCTTAATTTTGACTAGGCTCTAGAAAAATACTCTTTTAGAATTTCCATGTCCTTCGTATATTTACACTTATTTCAAGAAGAATGCAAAAAGAATGATTAATATAAGTTTATATGATTATAAAATTAAATGGAGTGGAATAGGTGAATCCCATGATAGTTGCACTAGTTAAGGTGGGGAATGCCATCAAAGTTGGTAATGTCAACACCACAAGTATGTAGATGTTGCAAAAAKKTATTATGTTRGAATTTTCTTTATAAGTTCCATCAAAGTAAGCATATATTTATTTGAATTWTTTTTTTTCAAACAATAAAAATTTTAAGGTTTGAATATTYTTTAATATCTTCATTTTTTGTTAAATAAAATATAATTTAAAAATAAATCTTTACTAGTGTATGCCACCAACTTTGTGATATCTCAATTAATGCTTAGTAATTCAAAGGTTAACATAAACATATTTTAATACAATAGAACATAAATTGGTTATAATAAACAATAAAAATATATCAAAACTATATCTTATGCTTGTACTATTTAATGTATTTTCAATATGGTGGTTGTAAATGGTTGTTAATTTTTTATATCCAACATAATTATAAAATGAAGAAAAAAAAACATAATTGTCCATTACATATACCCGTAATAAAATGACACATTCACAATATAAATGTCCAAACAAATTAGTCTTCGTTGCCATCACCCTTATCATCTTCCTTTCTTGGTATTGTAACATTGTTTTTCTCAAAAAGATATTTAGAGCTCAGATCATTTCTCAGTACGAACCACCAATCCCCATCCAACACATCTAGGTAAAAAAACATTTGGTTGCAATTTTTTGGAAAACATAAGGTTCCTAACTTTAAACCCATATTGTTTAGAGGTAATACATATTATCCCAGTATCACGATCTTCCTTTACATTTCTTCGGTCGAAGGTATCCCACCACTTGCAACAAAAAATAACACATTGAAATGGTGAGAATTCCACTTGCATGATCTCTTGTATCTTTCAAATGTAACCTAACTTCCCATCTATCAATTTTTCATCATAGTGGCTATCACAACTAGATTGGTT
>JASDQU010501935.1:71134-81289 GCA_032191745.1 Picea mariana
TCTATATCCAGAATTTCGCTTTGTTTTCTTTGGTCCTTAGAGTTGCCTGAGCAATTGTCTGGGCATTTGTCATGGCAGTGAGGGCGGCTGGATCTGGTTCTACATAGCCAAGATCCACTGGTTCCCAGCACTCTTGTGCTTGCAGGAATGACCTCATTCGAAGAGACCAGAATTTGTAATTCTTACCAAGAAGAATCGGACCCTGAGTTGGGCCTAGATTGTTGTTCGACGCCATTTAAAAAAAATGCTGTAAAAATAGAGGGAAAAAATTCGTATTTACCTCCAATCTCAGAGATTTGTCGATTCGTCAATGGTCGATGGGAGCTTATCGGGATTTAGATGGCCCTTGGTCTCCTTGCAATGTGACCACGCGCTTTAATGTTAAGGCGCTACAGGATTTTTCCATTCTTTTCCTTGCAAAATGCCGAAACGCGAAAAATTGCCTTTGGACTTTTCAACGGTCCAGATCGTGCTGCGATCTGACGGTCTAGATCTGATCAGGATATCGCGAATCGGGATTTCGCAATTCCTGATGACAAGTTCTTCTGTCCCTTTGATTTCCCGATCTCCGATTTACCGATGGCACGTTTCCTTTCAGGACTTTCCCGATTGCTTTTATCTTTGCCACGCGTCCCAGCAGATGGACGGTCGTGTGCTTTCCTCGCGATTTCGCGATTTAAACGTGCGACCTCTTGGTCTCTCGAATCCCGAAATGCTGATGACCTTTTCTTGTCGTGACTTTTCTTGAATCGCTTTGATCGCCTCCACGTGTCCTAACAGATGGACGGTCCTGATTTCTCCTCGGGATATTGTGATGTGATATGTTCCGGACTTCTCGTCTCCTGGATCTGCGATTTGTCGAATCCCGAAAAGCCGATGAAGTTGCTTATCGGGACTTTTCCCGAAAGCTTCGATCTTTGCCACGCATCCTGAAAGATGGACGGTCCTGATTCAGCCTCGAGATATCGTGGTTAGCGATGCTCCAAATTTCTATCAACTTGAAACTCCGAATGTCGATACGCTGATGGAGCCCTCGATGTCCGCCACGTGTTCAGGAGATATGGACGGCTGAGATCTGATCGAGATTTCGCGATTTCGCGTATCGAAGTTTTTGGAGAGCAGATTCTTTCACTCGTCCAACTCTCGATTCCCAATTTTGCGATGGGATAGGATCTCGCCACGTGTCTCTTGATGAACGGTCAAGATGACATCGGAATTTCACGATTTTACAAGTCGAAATCACTCCTGTGCACTGCAGAGGACTAAACCTCGTGCACCTTCTTGCTAATCCAACGACTGTCGGGCCTGTGTTCAAGATCTGACGGCTGAAATTCTTTCTCCTTTTCCATGCTCTCCTTCTTCCCTTCTGTACTGGTTTCCCGCCTCGGATCTGTTCGCAAGATGAATCTTGCAGCCTTAATGGTTGTTCTTTGCGTGTTTGACGCGATCTTTCCCGAATTTAACGGAATTTTCTCCTGCGGAAGAAAAGATTCGTGAATCTTTCAAATTTTTGAAAGAATTTCACAAATTCTTCGTTCTGTGCTTCAATCTTTAACAGATGTGAGGGAATTTTTCGAGTTCTTTAAAATTTCTCGCCTCCTTCGGCTTTTCTTCATCAATCTTAGACGATTCTTGAAAAAGATTACAAGAATCTTTAGGGTTCCTTCTTCTGCATTCTCTTCGTCCAGGATCTTTCGAGCGTTGTACGCTCTGCTACCTCTGCAAGCTTCTTTCGACGATCTTTAAAGAGTATTATGAACAACTCTCCAAGCCTTGTGAAAAGACTGTGTCTCGTGCTCTCAAGATGCGTGTAAGCTCTGTGCTGTGAGGATCATGTTGCTCTCCCGACTGTGTGAAGAGGCTTACTGTTGAAGCTATGATACCATGATAAATTGTGAAGCAAAGAGAAATGCAGAGAGAAGAGAAGAGTATATTCAAATGTATGAAGAAGTACAGAACTCAGAAGAAGTTACAATGTAAGATGGTTGAGCTATATATGCTCAAGCAAGACAGAAATAGAAAGTACAACTGTCCAGTACAGCTGGCAGTGTACAGTTAGTCTGTTGAGGGTACAATATATTTAACAAACACTTCATCAAATGAACCATACCTTGTTTAAGAATTAAAATGTATTACCCATCAAAATGGAATCAAATTACTCATTTAAAATAAAAATAATAATATTTTGTAAATTTTAATAATTATAATTATTAAAATTTACAAAATATCATTATTTTATTTATTTATAAATATTTAAGTAATTGGAGGTGAGGACTAGTGTTTGTGCTCGACCCTGAAAATGTACATGACAGTGGATTCAGGTGGGGTTCCTGATTCAATCAAATGTTAAAGGAGTTGGTGGAAGCTAGGTGGGAAGTCTGATATGACAATCGGTCGTTTCAGATGGTTTGAAGTGATTAACCCTGTAGAGGTTCGTATGAAGAATGAAGAGATGGAATTCGAAGATGAAACCCTAGTTACGACAAAAATATTCTATGCAGATGTAGATTTTATCCTTATTTAGCGAGTAGGTGGGCACAAACCAAGACTTCCCCTGAGTCGATCATTGAGCCAGTTGGAAACAATTTGTCACATGGGTTCCCCATGGATACAATTCCTTCAATTTGTTTGCAGGGAGATGGGAAAGGCATTTCCTCATTTTTCCCTCCCATCGGGAAAGCTCTTTCGACCAAGTCCTGTGATGGTGGTTGCTCTAAGGCTTATCCCCACCTCCAAAGTGGTAGCAAGGTTCCCTCGCCTATGGATTAGATTAGCAATTCGAAGAATAATCATGGTGAGGATTTGAGGTTGAGCTCCTCTCCAATGATATTAGAATTAAATAAAAGGTGCTAGAAGGTGAAAAGGGGTTGTAGCAAGATGGTGGTAGGTGACGATGTGAAGCTCGAGGCGATCTCAAACTTGATGGGAAAAATGGTGATAGGAAGATTCTATGGGAAAGTTGTGAGGTTGGAATTCCTTAGGATTTGGATTGATTCTATCTGATCTACTATGTTGGGGTATATGCATATGTTTCACACTATGGCTCGTGGGTGGATTTGTTTCAAGTTTCATTCAAAGGTTGAAATGGATGTTATTTTAAGTCAAGCGTGAGGTTGGGGCCCGTAAGAGTGGTGCTAAAGGAATGGGATACATGTTTATACCCCACTTGCGACCCCCTTTCCCCATCAAAGGTGTGGGCAATTCTCCCTAAACTTCCTCGAATGTTTTGGAAAAAGGAAGTGCTGAAATTTATCAGAAATAAAATAGGTCGGTTCATCAGCATGGAGCCAAATTGGGACTCAAAACTCCACTGAAGTTGGGCTTGGGTGCAAGTTGAAGTTGATATGAAGGAAGGTATATTGGATGAGATTGAGTTAGTGTGCAAGAATTTTTTCTGGGTCAAAAGAATCAATTACTGGAGAGTTCCATTCTGTGCAAGAAATTTTTTTGGGTCAAAAAAATCAATTACTAGAGAGTTCCATTATGATGCTTCGAATGCCATGATGTCAGTGACCTTCAAGCTCATTGTCACAAGTCTTTATCAAAAATTCCACCTTTCAAAAGTTCCTGGAAGAGGAAGATATCTCATGAGTCTTCAGGGGGATAGCTTCCAATTAATTGGCAGAACATTTTAAGGATGCACATCACAGTCCCAAGGCCAATCAACCTGAGTCGCCAAGTGTTGAACTCCCAATGGATAAGGAGATTGAAAACTCTGGTATGTCTTTTTCTCCCTTGGTTTCAATCTCATCTCATATTAAGGTGGATTTTTCAACTCCTATTGAAGAGTCGATGATGGTCATGGAAGTTCTCAAGTTTGGGCATCTCTATGTTCCTAATTAGATCTCTCTCACTCTTGGGATCGACATCCCTATCAAAAAAATATCTCCATGATTAATTATATCTCACTTGCTATTTGCTGACGACATACTTCTCTTTGGTGCAAGGTCCATGAAGGAATTTTAGGTTATAAAAGATATTTTGGATTTATTTTGTTCAACAAAAGGAATGCATATCAATATGGCTAATTCTAGCATCCTTTACAACTCTCTTCATGAAGAATCATTGATTTAGTTAGAAAGTAATCCTCTATTCACCCGGAAATGCATTGAAGAAGGGCTCAAATATTTGGGAGTGGATATAAAACCTAATGCATATACTTATGACAACTAGATGTGGCTCTATCAAAATTTGAATCCATAATATCACTTTGGGTTCACCGATGGATATTGAGGGGAGGGACATTATTTCTCTTGCAATCAATCCTTAACAACATTCCAATCTATTGGGCGTCCAAATGAAAAATTCCAAAAGGTATTCTAACAAAAATCAGAAAGGTTTGTTTTAATTTTTTATGGTCGGGAAGAAAGAATATAGATGGAAATCCTCTAGTCAAATGGTCTTGCATCGCCATGCCTATGGGACTAGGTGGATGGGGCATCAAGATCATATATTGGTTTATTTGGGCATTGGAAGCAAAGAGCCTATGGAGGCTTATTCACAACAATATGGTATGGGGTAGAGTGATGTTTTCAAAGTACTTAGCAGGAAATATGTTGGAGGAGTGATTTCGTTGTCAAAGGAAATCGATAATAAATTGTTCATTAGTTTGGAAATCATTGGCAGAAGACTTCCCTCTCATTCAAGATTGGATAGTGTGGTGAAAAGGACATGGGAAAATCTTGAGGATTAGGGAGGACCCTTGGGAAGGATGAGAAAGAGTCTATAAACTTTCAGATGAACTAGTTTCCTCTCTTCATTCAAAACGGATTTACACCCTATGGGATGCGAGGATCTAGGACCTCGACTTGGCTGGACACACAGAATGGTTGTCAGATTCATACTTGGTCTTGGAATGAGGTCAAGTGGAAGAGTGCAAAATATATTTAGGTACCTCATATCCAATTTCATTAGGCTTAAGGAATAAGAGACTGTCACTAAGAGTTGGTCAAAGAACTCCTAGTCGTGGGATTACATGGAAAAATTGTGTTACTTGGTTCTTGCAGAGAAGGCCTTCTCTAACGAGTGAAGGTGGTGGTGGGAAAAGGTATGGAGATTGCATGGGCCGCTAAAGTAAAAAATTCTCTTGTGGTTGGCTCTCAATGATGAACTCTTAACATGGGACAATGGTTTAAGAAGGGGATGACTAGGTCCCAATAGATGTGATCTTTCCAGGAAGGAGGCATAATCAATTCATCACTTGTTCATTTCGTGCACATATGCGACGCAGGTTTGGTCATTAGTCTCTTTAGTTTTCAAGGTAAACTCACATGCACTGAAAAGTCATCTTTAACACTAGCATATCTACTCATGGAATGAAGTTTCAGCAATAGACATTGGGTCTCTTCCTTGTTTCTTCACTTATTTCATTTGTTGGGCACATAACATGTGCATTTTCCAAGATAAATTCATCCCTGTAGAGGTAGTGGTGGTTATAGCGAAAAATATTTCTGGAGTTAAGTGTAAAGTGAAGAAACAAAAGCCTCACAAGCCTATTATGCCCATGCTGGTTGATGAAACCCCTTGGGGATATTTCGACGGTGCCAACCAAGGTTATCCCCCTGGGTGTGGGATTGGAGTGGTTCTTCATATAACTGATAAGAATCTCTTCCAGATTAGATATTGTCATCCCATTGGAAAACTTTAGTTGGATGGCAGAAACATCCAACGTTCCCAACGACTTGTGGCACTGCAAATTTTCAACTTGGTGGAAAGACCACACCGATTTACTTGGCCCAAAGTATGCCTTACTATTCGCTTAGTTTATTAATTAATACTTTATTTTTTCATCTTTTATTGAGAACATCCAATAAGTAAAGAATGACATCATACACAATAACAACGAAAATACAAGTGGGCAGCCAAATGAGCCTAATACTCGAATTTTTTTAATAGAGACAGAAGTGTGTCTAGTCTTCAACACGTTCCACACTGAACATATAATTACAAGGAGATTCCACTCAAGTCTACACAAGAACCTATGCGAAACAAAACAAACTTCCTTCGTCGCCTTGCAACTTCCTTCGTTACCGTAGACACAAAGCTAAGTGAGCTCTTCTTCTTTTGCTTCATCTCTAAGATACTTGTTGCCTCTAACTCCAAGCATGAAACCTATAATCACCACTTCTTTGGACGATTGTAGATCACTTGTCTTGCTTCCTTGCTTCTTTGGACGATTGCAGATCACTTCTTTGGACAATTTTATCTCTCCCAACCAATGTGTCTCTTTTCCTTGGAGTGACCCAACGTTTGGAAATTCATCCATATAACTCTTGGGACAACCTTTGTCTAAGGTGCACATGTCCCTTAGGCAAGTTGGCCGACTCACCTAAGCGCACCCTTCTTCTTCCAGCTAACTCTTTATTATTGCTTGGGTGCCCAAGTTATGTCCACAACCAATTGTCAACCCAACAATATTCAACCATTGGCTAAACATATGTTGCACAACACCTTGGTGAAGCTCCCCTTGGCACGTCGAACACTTAAGGTGACTGAGCTCACCCAATACAATTATACCTTCCAGTCGTTGGTTGGACCGAACATCTTGTCCGCCAAATCGTTCAACCGTCTCCCTTAGCCAACCCATCATTTAGATGGGGTTCTCATAACTTCGTTTGGTGGAGCGCCCACCTTCTACCCACTTCCTTTGTCAATTCACTACCTAACTTATGTCACAAGCTATGTTTTTGGTGGAGTTGTTCCTTAGCACAACGTGTGCCCAAGGAAGCCCAACTTCCCCATATATGAATATTTTTGTCTCCTTATTCACACCGAGCGTCCTGCCTGCTCAATGTCATTTGTCTTGGTCTACGGTGGAAGTGCACATGACCAGTCTTCGACACTCCAAGATTTACATCCTCCCCCACTCCATGTCGTTTTCATCCTGGAAACCCCAACATTACTTCATTTGTTGCGATTAATAACCATGACCATCATGACCCCAGATTCGACTTCACATCTCGTTGTTGTGTCCTTATTCTGACTTCTCTTGCTGTTAATGTGCGTTGGATCTCCTTGTGCCTTAGTTAATCAAGTATCTAGTCTGACCATCACACCAAGTCCACAAGAACTCACTTCAACACCAAAACCACATGTTTCTCTTTGCAATTGCTCAACCATCACATCCTCCTAAGTTGGTGTGGTGCCTGCCTCCAAGGAACTAACTAGTCGACTCATTGTCGTCTTCATGACAACGAGCCCATGTGCTCATTTTCAGTAAGAGAGTGGAAGGGGTCAACCCAACAAGCCACCACTCCCATCCTCATCTTACTTCATCAAAATCTTCAAAGTGTCACCATACTGCTCTATCAAATACATCAATAATGGGACATTGGAACTTATTCTTCCTTCACCTTACCCCCCAAGGTGCTCAAGTTCTAGATCGTAGGGTCATTCACCACCTCCAAGTGTTTTTACAATTGGTTTAACCTCCTTGGAACATCTATACCATGACAGTTGTTCTTACCCATCACACACCTGTGCAACGAATGATTCCACTCTCCATTCCTCAAGCTCTAGCTTCTTTGTTTCCTCTATCTCCACCAACTCTTTCAAAATAATTGCTCCATAAAATTTAATGAACTTATCCATGCCATGAAAAACATCAACCAACATATATTCAATCTTGTTAACGTGCCATTCTAAGTCTACCAACACCTCTGGATTATTTTAGTTATTTGTTTCAAACATTTCTTCACCTCGTCCACTGATGTCCAAGCAAGGGAGATGATTGTAAACCAAGCGCAAGGAAGACATATCCATTCCCTTGTTCCCCTTCATTGTAGGCACCAGACATCGAGTTGGTCCTGACATGATAGCCAAACAATCGACATGCAAAATGGGAATTTCCTTCTCCGTCTGCATGAACCCTTGACCCATAACTACTTCATAATCGTCTAATGGAACAATGGTGAAACGCTTCCATTCCATTCACCAAGCTTCATAGGAACATTATTGGTTGTGCCAAAAATATCCTATTCACCTGATTTTACCTCCTTGAAAGAAGTTCATTCATGCTCAAACTACAATCCGAGACTTTGTGCAATGTCTTATCTGATGAAGTTGTGAGTAGCACCATTGTCAACCATAACCAAAGTCATTTTCTCATTGATCTTTGATTCAACATAGCTAATTCTTGTGACTTGTCACATTGGGGTCTTGAGTTGTCGTCGGTTCTGCCACCCAAAACCTACAACACACCCATGGATGGGCTTTCCACTTTCTCCAAAGCATTCATTTCTTGCTTCAACAGATACTTCTTGGCATAATGCTCCTTCACACAAATTCAACAAGAAACTAACTTTTTCTCCTTTTGCAAATATGCATGCTTCACATTATATTTGTTTCCTTTGGATGCCTTCATCTTTCCCTTATCCTTCGAATTCTTTATCTACTTCTCACATTGGCCATCATCGTTGTTTGGACCTACTTTAGCTTCAACCTTGAAGTCTAAAAGATTGTCCGTGATTGTTGTCACAATGGTCTGCACATTTTGGTGACGCAACTCACTCTATGGCCAAGTCTGCAAATTGTTCATGAAGTGGAAAATTCTATCCTCATCTGATATGTCTTTGATCTCCAACATCAAGCCAATGAACTACTTGATATAGGTCTAGATCTTACCAATGTGCTTGAGAGCCAACAACTCATTTCTAGCAACCCAAGCTTGGTTTCCCTGACCAAATTGTGCCTTCAAGGTTGCCTTCATCTCTGCCCAATTTTTTATCTTTTTGGTGGTCCTCCTAGCTACCAAGTCTTCAACTCAGTTTCTCCACTAAATTTTTGTAGTCCTTATCAAGAACATAGAAACAACATTTACCTTAGCTTCTTCTGGACTTTTGTTCAGCTGCTCCAAGTACTGCTCCATATCCCAACAAAAATTTCACAACAACTTAGCATTGAGAGTCCCATCATATGATTTTGGTTCTTTCATCTTGATTCATATCTATACAACAGATGAGCTTGGACCACTGGCTACAATGTGTTTAAGCAATGCGATGGTATGCTCCTGATCTTTCACTTTTTGGTTGACCGAAGCTAGAGCATCCTCCATTTCCTTAAGCTTGTCTTGAATGTAGTTGATAATAGTACTAGAGAACAAATTCACTATATCTTGGCATTTCGTGACAGTTTTGTTAAAGTTAAGCATGAGTTTTCCCATATCAGCCTCCAATCATGAAACCTTCTCACCATGTGAACACATTACATCCGTTAGTTGTTCCATCATTTTATCTAAGGCAAGGATTCATTCCCTCACCTTGGATGTCTTAGGTTCTCTCTCTGTTTCATTGTTGTTTTCATGCAAACCAACCTGGATTTCTAAGGATCTTCACGATTCTTGCAAACTATGACGAGAACTGGCTTCAAGACTTCCCCCAAGTTTCATCACCAACTCTTCACTGAAATCTGCAAGCTTCATTTTGTAATCAGATTGCGTCTGAGGCATCCCATTATCTTTTCCAACCCTACAGAAACTCTATTTGAATCCTTCAACAAGGTTGCCCCAGCTTTTTGTCTTCACAGTCCATGATCAAAATTTTACCAAGAGATGTCTCACTTGAACCCTTGCCACGAACCTACAAATTATTCTCTCTACTCTTCACTATTCTTTCTCTATTCTTCACCACTACCACGGACTAAATCATCGAGTTGTGCAAATATAGAAGCGCCCTGATATTGTATGTCATCAACACACACCAAATTGTCTATGTAACGAGCTCTTATACCACCTGTCGTGACAATGATAGTGGAGAAGAGTTTGCCAAATTGTTCACCAACCAACCCTACACAGTCTACCTTGATTCGTGACTCGATGTTAGCTCTGATTCCACATGTCAGACCATTTGAGAACTTCGGTTGGATGGCATAAACATCTAACATTCCTAACGACTTGCGACACTACAAGTTTTCAACTTGGCAGCAAGACCACATAGGTTTACTTGGCCCAGACTACGCCTTACTCTTGATTTTGTTTATTACTTAAAAATTTATGTTTGCATCTTATAATAAGAACATATAACAAGTAAAGAAGGCACTCATACACAGTAAAAATGAAAATGCAAGTGGGCGGCCAAACAGGCCTAATACCTAAATTTTTATAAAAGAGACAAAAGTGTGCCAAGTCTTCAACTTGTGCCACACTGAACATATAATTAC
>JASDQU010501935.1:95305-105706 GCA_032191745.1 Picea mariana
GCATCTAACAATTTTATCTTAAAGTTAAGTTATTGGTAGACTTTAAGTGAAGAGGCGTAGTCTAGTTGTAGTAGGTGCAGGTTGGTCAAGCCACTGCAGCCGAGGCAACTCAGTTCCACACCACTAGAGATGATGAAATGAAAAAGCTTGGGAAAGACTCTTACTTCCTTAATAGATGGTTTCAGAGATCAACTCCTTCAAGAAGTTGTTTTCAAAACTAAGTTGGATGCTCTTCACCATGTTTCAAAAGAAGAAGTAGGTTGGGAGAGCACTTTTAGTAGTTTGAGATAGCTTTGCAAACAACCTTTGCTCAGGAAGTCACCTAGAAGGTTTTTGGGAATTCATGGAGGAAACATCTAGCACAAGTGTTGGAGTGACCTCTTCAACAATTTTCGAGAATAGTGCCAGCAGGCACTCAAGATTGGATGAAGGTGGAGGATGACTCTTATATTTTGTTACAGATCACGGTCAATCCAAGAGTAGGCTAGATGGATGTCCCACTGCACCTTAGAGTGCACTTCAGCCAAGTAAATATGTGTGCAACAATCATAAAGGACACACTCCAGAGTGTCTTGAGTTCAAATGTAGTTAAGCCTAGGCATTGTCCTACAAACCTTTTCAAAATGGTAGTGCTCGATACCCATTAGCAAGCCACTTTAGGTAGAGGTAAAGTTTTTGTTTCTTCTTGTTGTTGTTCATTTCTTTTAACAAGTTATGCACAATAGGATTCTATGGACATAAGGGGGGGAACCTTCTTGGAGAAGTCTTTACAGTGGATAGGTGACTTGGCTGGAAACCAAAGATGTGGTTCCCATCAAATTTGTTATGTGGATTTTATCATAAATGGAAAGACAGTATAGGCATTGGTGGATTATGGTGCCCCACACAACTTCCTAAAGATGGAGTTGGCAAGTGAACTCTAGCTTAAGATTTGGACCATGCAGTGCTTTAGTCAAGGTGGTCAATTATAAGGCTAAGGAAATAACCAAGGTTGCATCTGTAGCTCACATACAATTGGATAAATGGAAAGGCCATGTTGACTTTGCAGTATTGTAGACAGATGACTTTTAATTCATTCTTGGGAAAGAATTCCTAAGGAGAATGTAGTCAGTTCTCATGCCATTTGTGGAAAAGTTGGTGATACTTGGAGGATAGATTAATTGTGTTGTGTGCACAACAATAATGCAGCTAGATGGAAGGGTGTGGATTGTCTCTAAACTAATCATGAAGAAGGCATCAAGGTGCCCATAATCACATCTTTTTGCAGCAATGATTGGAGAAGTGAATGAGGATGGAGTGGGGATGCCTATTCCGTCAACACTTGTTGATGTGTTGGATGATTTTTCTAATCAGATGCCTTATTCATTATAGAAAGTGCTCCCACCCAACGTGTATCATTGAACATCATATTGAGATGGAATTGGGGTTCCATCCTCCAACTAAAGCTCCATATTGACTTTCTAGACCAGAGTTGGAAGAGTTGAGGAGGTAATAGACTAAGATTTTTTATGCCAACTTCATTAGACCTTCTAGGTCATTGTATGGCACACCATTCCTCTTCCAAAAGAAGAAGGACACCCTAGATTTGAGGATGTGCTTGGACTATCAGGCATTGAACAAGAAAACCATCAAAAATTGATACCCATTACCTTTAGTCATGGACTGCTTTGAAAATTTGGCTAAGGCGAAGGTTTTCTCAAAGTTGGACTTGAGGTAGGGATAATGCTAAGTAAATATTGTGGTAGGAGATGAAGAAAAGATAGCGATGGTGACAAGGTATGGCAGTTTTGGGTTTCTTGTCATTCCTTGTGCAATGTGCAATGCCCCAACTACCTTTTTCACCTTGATGATCGATGTGTTCAAATCATTCTTGGATAAGTCAGTGGTTGTCTACCTAGATGACATTGTAGTGTTCGATGAGCACACAGACAACCACAAAAAGCATTTGGTGGAAGTATTTGAGGCATTGATTTGGAACTAGTTGTACTTGAAGAAGTCCAAGTGAGTCTTTAGGCATAATGGAATTCCATTATTGGTCTATTGGATTGGACAAGGATGTATCTACATGGATCTTGTAAATATAAGGGAAATTGAGGATTGGGAGGAACCCAAAATAGTTCATGATGTAATATTTTGGCACCACTTAATGACTTTTTGAAAAACAACAAACCATGGAACTAGATGGAGAAGTGTTAGGTAGCATTTTGTGAACTTAAGCATATACTTGTGTTGGAAACTATGTTGAAACTACCAAACTTTGAGCATTCATTTGAAGTGTAGACGAACGATTCAGATTTTTTTGTTGGAGGATTTTTGTCACAAGAAGGTCATCCAATGGACTATGAGAGAAGAAAGCTACATGATTTCAAATGGATGTACCATGTTCTTGGGAAAGAGATGAAGAAAAGTGTACATTACCTACAAGCATGGAGACACTACTTGTTGGGAAAACCATTTGTTGTAAAGATAAACAATGTGGCAACGAGTTACTTTTCCACACAACCAAAGTTGTCAACCAAGCATGCATGGTGACAATATTTCTTGGCATATTTTGACATGACCATTGAGTACCAACTAGGAAAGTTGAATGTAACAATAGATGCCTTAAGTAGGAAGGCACGACTTGCATACATGGAGGAAGATGAGTTTCTAGTTCCCATGCAAAGTCAAGAAGATTTTTCAACACATTTGCAAGACAAGATCCAAAGGGATTGCACAAGGATACCAAAACTTTGAACATCATGAAGAAGTTGAAGGAAGGAAAAACGAGGAAGTTTTGGATGGACAATGGGATTTTGTACTTTGGTGATTGTATCTATGTGCTTGAATTGTCTAACCTTCGAAAGGAATTATTAACAGAGTGACATGATTCACCTTGGGTTAACCACCCTAGACAATGAAGAATAATGGTTTTGTTGGAACGAGGTTACTATTGGGAACATATAAGGAAATATGTGGAAGAATACATCCAAAATTGTCCAGTGTGCCAACAAGACAAGGTAGGTGCCAAGATGCAACCTAGTCCACTACATACTTTGTCTATTCTAGAGAGACCTTGGGGAAGTGTTTCTATGAAATTCATTTCACAACTTCCATTGCATGGGGTATAATGGGATCATGGTGGTTTTTGACCATTTTTCCAAGTATGCCATCTTCATGCCAATGAAGGTGCATTTTGTTGCAAAGGAACTTGCAAAGTTGTTCTTTAATAATGTTGTGAAGTGCTAAGGTCTCCCATTAAGCATTATGTCAAGCATAGACATAATGTTCACATGATGGTTTTGGATAGATTTTTTTAGGCTTGTTGGAACCAAGTTTTTGATGAGTTCAAGTTATCGTCCACAAACTAATGGGCAGACAGAACATATCAAATTCCTTTTGGAGGATTACTCAAGGAATTTTGTGCATCCAGACCAATCAAACTAGATAGAGTTTTTGGATGCAACCTAGTTCAATTCCAACATACAAAAGAGTTTTGCAATGGGTTACTATCCATTTGAGTTGGAAAATGGGTAGCAACTAGTGACACCACATACAGTTTTGCAAGGCTACTATGGGCACAACCCATCATCCTTAGGGTTCATGAAAGGATGGCGAGACAGATTTGAGATGACTCACATTCAATTGAAAAACACAATATAAAGGATGAAGTATTAGGTAGATCATGATAGGAGGGAGGCAAAATTCCTAGTTGGCAACTTGGTCTTTCTTAAATTGGGCAGAGAGAAATTCAAGCCACCAAGTGGCATGTCTGGTTCTTTGGTTCAATGGTTTGAAGGATCGTTCAAGGTATTTCAGAAGATTGGCAATGTCGCTTACATATTGGAGATGCCAGACCATATGAAATATCACCGTCAGGTTTTCCACATTAGTCATTTGAATCCTTGTAGGACTGATGAAGGTGATCCTAGTAAATTTGCACCATCTAGAGCCACCACATTGATCGTAGGAATAATAGAGGTATAAGTGGAGAAAAAACTTGCACATAGGACCTCCTACTTAAAAAAAAATCAATGGCATGAGTAATTTATCAAATGGAAAGATAGACCTGAAGAGGAGAATAGTTGGGAAAAGAAAGAGATATTTTGGCAACATGAAAGCAAGATCTAAGAATTTGAGAAGCAGAAGCTTGGGTCACTTAGACATATGTTTGTTGGACGTTGTTGATATGATAACACGTTTAGTGGGGTAGTATGTACGATATTTTCTTGTGGATGGAAGCAGGCACRTTGTTGAGGTAGKCATAGAGGGTTGTTGCAGAAGGATGCAATGCCAGACATTGCATGCCCAATCAAATGGATGGAATGGTGAACCATCCATGTTATGTTTATACATATTTAGGATTCCTTGGACACATGRGTTGAACATGTGGAMCCAAGGGGTGAATCATCCCATAGCCTATAGAGTTTCCTTCAGACGATTTGAGATGCAATTAGATGCCTTGAYGCACTTAGGCACAATAGAGTGCACATGAGCATGGTCATATGGGCAGACTGGGAAAACTGGGATGACCTSGAAAAACWTGGGATAACCTAAGTAGACCCAYCATGAMTTGGGACAACTCGGTGGATGATTGGCAAAGAAGTCACTTAAGTGATGACAAATGACACTTGGTACACCTTTGAATTAAGGGGATTGCAATTACAMAACAAACTCATATAAAAGGGAGGATTCTTCAAAGTGCTAAGGCATAAGTTGCAATAGGTAATAAGTCATCAAGTAGTTCTATGGTTGTGCAAATTTTAGAGTTTGGCATAGTAGGATGACTTGCATTGGCCAGGTGACAAAGGGAAGGAAATAGGACCTACAAGAGGCAGTCCTATAACTGCTTCAGGGGTTGGATTGACAGTTCTTAAAGGATATTTTCCTTTGTAATTGTAGTCTATAAATGAGCCACGAGCATGTTGGCCATGCTCCTTTGTTGTACTTGTAACATTATTTATATGATAAAGTGTTAAGGCACCTGCCTCAGGTACTTGTCCATACTAGTGTATTGTGGTTGCTTTATAACTATTAGATGTTACTATTTCTTGTGTTCTTGTGTTGGATAAGTTATAACATTGGTTAAGTATAAGTAATAATAGGATGTTTTAAGGTTGTGGTTAAATGTATGTCTATTAATGGTTGGATGAACTAAGTTGTGTAGGACTTAGTTTTACATCTAATTATTGTAGCTTAAAGCGAAGTTATTGGTAGACTTTAAGTGAAGAGGTGTAGTTTGGTTGTAGTAGGAGTATGTTGGTCAAGACACTATAGCCAAGGAAATGTATTTCCACACAACTGAAGATGACAAAAGAAAAAATTCATTTATTTAGGGGAAAAGGGAATTAATGTCTCACTCAATTAATTGCAATGGATGGAAGAAGATCAATGAGATAATCAATGAATCTAACAATTAATTACAATGGATGGAATGGGATCAATGAGATTAAGATTAATTGCAAGGGATTAGTGATCCAGATGGATATCAGTGGCCACCCACCTTTTTCGACTGGCTCAAAACAGTTTTCTGGCAATTTTGGCAATTTACTATTTTTAGCAGGTTTTAACTTCCGAGGCCATTTTGAGGGCCTAATTGAAGGTTTTTCAAGATCAAGGTTCTCAATGATGGATGAAGGCATGATTGAGCCCCCAAAATGAATCTCCTCGATGATACCTTTCCAACGAGCTTGTTAACGCTCTGTAAATTCCTAGAGGTTGTTAGGAAAGAAGAAATCTACAAGAGGTAACTTTATCCAACCACTTCGAAACTGGAATCTAGCCCTACCTGCTTCAAAGAGGGATCTCTCTGTATGTTTTATATGTGTTTTGAATTTAAGAAAGATATTAGGCTAGTTAAATAAAAAATATTTAAAGGTTTATTGTTTTTGTTGAGTTGGCGAAAAGGGCTTTACGCATCCATTAGGCTATGGGGTCTGTGTTATAGAGATAAAAATATAACTAGAAAACAAAGATTCTTTTCACAGGGTAGGATAATGCATTCGTTGGATTCTTTTAGCAGTAAAATGATGAGAAGCAGAAAAGATAAGAATATCAATTAAAGTAAAGAAGCAGTTAAGAATTTATTTACTGTAACATCATAAGATAAACATTAAGATATTTCAAAGTCTGAAACAGGGTATACGCAGATAAATCCTGCAACATGCATTACTTTTAAAGATTTATATTAGAAAACAATATGACAACTGAGCAAGAACACATTCAACATAGAAAAGAAAACCTCACCAATGAATAACACGCGAGAATCCTGTGAAAACGCCTCTTTGTATTAATGGAAGATCTCTTGAAAAAGATTACAATCTTGTAGCTTGCAAGGCGTAAAGATCAACCCTCAATACTTCAAAGTGTGAAGTATTTATAACCAAAAATTACAAACAATCCTGTCATTAAAGATCAGAACGTGGCAAATCTAAATTTAGCTAACTTAACAAGATACAAAAATCTAGGAAATTGTTTGATGGTGTGTCGAAACTTCATGTTGTTTTCTAGGTGAACCGTTGGTGAGGCCTCTGCACGACCTCTTCTGACTGGATAGCTAACTGGGCTTAGACATCTCATCGACTACTTGATCAGATTGCAAAGTTCTTCCCATCGAAGGTGACTGGGAATGCTGACTTTGAGAAATCTACGATATACTTCATCCATCTCCGTGTACTTGGCAAAAGTTGGCTTGGTGGTGAAGATGTACCGGATTTCATGTTGTATGTTGATGTCCAACTATAAAGCATCCAGGAATGCCTTACTAATGATACTGCCTTGTATTCCTGAGAATTTTTAGCTATCCTTAGCCACAGTGGCTAATCTCTTTTTATCATCGGGGAGTGTCATCAATTTATCATTTATAACTCTCATACCAGGAAGGCCTTTCTTCTGCAGAACTTCGATCTTGCTAAAAAATCTTTGTATTCCTGCGTCCATGATCTGGACCTTTTCCTCCAGCTGTAGCATCAGTCCTCTCTTGGTCAGGACCCTCTTGACCTCGAGGATGGTCTTCGTCCTATCTTCAGTTTTCAACTCTTCTAGCTCCTCTATGGTTTTGGAATTTAGAAATTTTATGATCTTAGTAGCTTCTATGGGCATCTCTCCCAGTTCTACTTTTATCTTCTCGATGGCCTGCTCACTTCTTTGCACCAGATCGTTTTGCTCGAACATGATTTGTATCATTGGCCATATTTCATTCATGGACTTGGTGATGTCCATCCAAACACTTTCTTTGACCTCAGCCAGTGTCTTTCCTGCCACTGTTTGCTTCTGAATTTGTTGCAATTCCTGTCTGAGCTGGTTTGAGGTTTGTTTTTCCTTGGAGAAACTGGTTTGGTAAGAAGACTTGATTTCCTAAAGATTATCAATCTCCTTTTTTAATCTGCTAATCTCTATCTCTTGTAAATTCATTTCTTCCATGGATTTAGCTAGTTCAACAGTCTTTTCCAGGGTTGTTAGTGGAGTTACCGAAGGAATTTCTGCAATAGACGTTGTGCTCACTCCTGTGAGAGGAACTGCGCTCAGTGGAATGACCTCCATGGGCTTTGACTGCTCCTTCTCTTTTACCGGCTTTTCTAATTCTGCTTCCATTTCTTTCAACTGTTCATTCTGCTCCATGATGAGCTTGAGCATCTCATCTTTTTCCCCTTATGTCTCTGCTATTTCCTTTGCATGTGAATCTTCTATTGGAGGCAATTTCAATTGTTTCCTCAGGGATGCTATATCGAAATTTTTCTTTTTGAGAATCTCCTCAACTGCTTTCACGTTCGAGGGATCATATTTGATCTTGAGGACCAATTCCTCCATCGCCTTAATCCTGTTATCCTTGGCAAAGGATGATATTTTTTCTAACTTCAACTATGTCTAGAAATTATTTAGAGATACTTGTAACTTGGAGGCAGTAGTGGAAGCATGTGCCAATGTGGAGAAAACTGTTTCTCTAGTTTTCCTATGTAGATCCATCTGATCGGTTGGATGCACATCTTTAGTCTGAAGCTCAAACGTTGCCCTTTTGTAATCGATGATTACCTTCAGGTCTGGCACCTGTGCTTGCAGAAATGCCATGTGAATTCTACCCTTCTCAGTTTTGAATGTAAACAACAGTCAATGTTGTGCAGTGGATGTTTGCTTCCAGAACTGAGCATACTTACTGTTGGTCAGCGTCTTATTTTTCTTCTTGATCAGATCATAATTTTCAAAAATGCTCAATTTTGGTCCTATTTTGCTCGACTAGTTGGCTGGTGGAGTATCTGTGGGATTTCTAGGCAGCACTGTAGTCGTGATTTGTTTGTTGCCTGTAGTAAGGAGCGACTGATCAACCTCCAATGTGGCTGTGTCGGGTGTCGGACTGGTTTTTGGCCTCTTGGTATGTAGTTGAAATTCTTCAGATGATACTTCAGTGACAGAAGGTAACACATCTTGCCTAGGCCTTTTCTCTTTGGGAGCCTGTGGTGTAGTTGTCTGTGAGACAGCAATCGAGAGGTCTTGGTGTTCTGTCTCAACCAAAGTGTTTGGTTCCCATTCTATTTGGTTGACAAATCTTTCTATCTCAGGCCTGGATGTGTGGACGTACGGGATATTCTTATTCTTGACCCTCATCTCGGAAATTATCCCGCACGGATCATAGTGCCATGCAAAACTAACAAAAAAATTCATTTCTTTGAGCAGTCTATTTGCTTCCTCCCCGATGCCTCGGCTATTACAGACGAAAGACCCAATATTCCCTTTGATTCTGTGCTGCTGCTTCTTCTTCAAAGACACAAAATGTATGTCATCTGAATTTATCATCTTCCTTATGTATTCCAGGGAGAAAATCCTCACGGGTAAATACCTGGGCAATTTATATGGGGCCAACTCACACCCATACACTCTGATCTCAGTGTGGTTTTGGTATAGTTACCAATCACCAGTCTTTGTAAGGTCCAAGAGATGTAAAATCCTCTGAATTTCCTCGTTAATTCCAGGTTCGGGTCTACCAGTGAGCATACTCACCACTGGGTGGTAGAACTACTCGATGAAATGCTTGAAACTGAATTTTGTAGAGTTATGTCTGAGCAGCGAAGTCCATGTTGTCACTGCCTGTGGTCTCCCATCTTTATCCATCTTCTGCATTGAAAAGGAAAATTTGTCCACTTGAAAGAACACGAATAGGTAAGCCAGTATTGAAGAATACCAGAACATGCCTTCTGTGGTGAAGTTGATGAATTGTTCATGAATGTTGTCCACGAAGAATGTATTGTAGTCGAACTCAGTAGTGGGTCTCTCATCGGTGGAAAAAATGGACAGAAATCCCAAGATGGGTTCGTCCACCCATTGATCTAAAAAATATCCAAGCAAGGCACATAGTGATGTGATAACCTGGTTTCCCTTTACTGAGAACAGGGAGGAAGGATAAGGGGGGTTTGTAGTGGGGAGTTGAGCGGATTGTGGGAGGAAAATCTCAAAAATCTGAGCTCTTTGGGGGAAAGACAGCTTCTGGTAGAGCTCTGTGATGATTTTGAGATTGAAAGGTGTGGGGGAATCGACTCTGGGTATCTACATCATCTGGTCAATGGTTTCTAATGTGATCAGCAAAATAATTTCTCTGAATGAAGACATAATGGCTCTTTTTTCAGGGATACAATGGGCTTGGCATTTGAGGGCTAATTCGGGAAAGTGGTGGATCTGGGGGAACAGATACAGGGGAAGATTTGATTCCCAGAGACCAATCTCATCACTCTGATCAAGGAAAACCTCCTTAAGCCATGAATGCAAGTCCACAAAGTCGAACTCACATCTGGTGTCTACAATTAAATGGTCTTTGTCGGCCAGGGGGTCCGGTCAAGGTCGACATGGGGCGGGAGGAAAGGATTTTCCTCAGCTTTTGTCCTCTTTGATTTTGGCACCATCGCTATAAAAATACCTACAAATCAAACATTCATTAGTGGGGATGATGGTGGCTTGGGATGTTTGACTGAAATGGAGAGAAAACGGGGAAAAATGATCTGGTGCGACAGGAAAAGGTATTTTCTGGTGAGACGACACGGTAAGCAATGGAATAAACGAAGGGATGTGGTGGTTTTTTGAGTGAACGGATATCCGTTGGGCATAGGGGATAGATCAGCAGCCTAACAGATAGGTTAGCCAATCATAAATGGCCAACGGGTCATTTAGAGCATGAGATGGCAGGTAATAATGAATGACGAATACGACCAGACAATGTGGCAGAAGCTGATTGGGGAGTGGCCTTGGTGAGAGGACTTGTAAAGGGAGGACAAGGGGAGGGGTACTGACAAAGTAATGGGACGTGACCTCTTAGGAAAAATGTGGATGATGATGTCATGGGGTGACGAGGCATGTCAAAAATGATAGGCGGTGGAAAACTGGACCAATGAATTGATGCCATGTAGAGGAAAAGGGCCCACCAGAGAATATTCCATT
>JASDQU010501936.1:52017-97968 GCA_032191745.1 Picea mariana
TTAGAAATTTGAATATTTAAAAAAAAATATCGCCAAACATTTATAGTTGACATATGAAGGATTAGTAATATTCGCCAAGGTTTCTATATTTTAAAATCATTTTCCATCCTTAAAATCATCCCTGGGTTTCACCATGAGACTTAATTTGATTTATCAGTCCAATGACGTGGGTGTAGAATGAATACACTGTGTCTGAATCTTTCATTGACATGGTTTCAAAATCTCTTCTAAGAATCTGCATTTTTGCAGTCTTTACTTTGTCCATACGTTGAGAAGAGGTTTGTAATGTGTCCCATGATTCCTTGGCTTTCTTTTCTGATGCAACTCTTCAGAGTATGTTCTGATGCATGACTTGATGTATGTAAAACAATGCCTTTCCATCCTTCTTTCTTTAATCTTTCAAGACATATTTCTCATCTTGTGTGAGGGCATTGTATGCTTCTCGATTTNTTCTTTCTATAATCTTTCAAGACATATTTCTCATCTTGTGTGAGGGCATTGTATGCTTCCCGATTTACTGGTTCGCATAGCCATTCTCGACTATTTCCCAAACATCTTGACCTCAGAACAAAGCCTTCATGGTCAAGGACCACATCTCATAATTCTTGTGTGTAAAAGTGGGAGATTGCAGATTTGAGGTAGAAGCCATATTTTATTTTCAACAGAGTTTTTGCTCCGATAAACTTGTTGTGATAGAACCTGCTATGATACCATATCTAGGAACGACTATGATGATCGATGGTGTGTGCAGTCTACTCTGCGCAACACAGTTCCAAATACTACGCACCAAACATGCTACGTGACAGAGTTCTTAAAACCATTGCGCACTACACAAACTGCTCAGTTTGTTGTGCATTGTGAATACACACACTTAATGAAATGATTTATGGAAGTGTAATAAGACAGTGTTATGCTTAGCACATAAACTCATAAATAAGCCAGAAACTTGTCAATACACAAAATGCTTTATATTAATGAACTTTGACGTTGTGCATGAATACAAAATACAGTGACATAGATGAGCTTTGGCTCCAACGACTTCTTCTTCTCAATTTATAGACTCAGACTTCTTACACTCCTCAGTTGTTGTCGGTTCTTGGTTGTTCTTCTCTACCTCTCTTTTCTACTCTACATGCTTCATCATCTGACTAACTAAACAACTTAGACTTATATGGACTCCAACTGAGACTTCCTATAGAAGCTAAGACCGACTCAACATTAAACACTACAATTAATACGACTAACTCTTCAACCACTTAACTAAACTTGAGAAGATAGAGATCGGCTCCATTTATAACTTCACCATTAGTTGACTGACTTTTGAGTAATCGTGGGACTTTGCACTTATAGATTGTCTGACTAACTTACAAACAATTCGGCTATTGACATATTGCTTGTAATTACTGTTTCCAACAGACTTAAGATCAATTTAAAATGAATCTCACAACGCTAACCATTATTATCCATCCTAATTTCAAGGTGAAGGCTTATAAAACATTATTACTTCCATGGGCTCGTAAAATAATTGTGTGTTAATTTATAAACTGAGGCGAGTTGGCCAAGATACAACCTTCCTCGAAACAATAGCAATGAGAAGCAACTCTACGTTATTAATTACGAACCCTTGCAACGTTTAAGGAGCGAATCCTTTAAGTGATTAGCATAGAAGAAATCAGAGGTACAGGTTGTAGGGCTCAGTTGCAGATTCAGCGAATATCAATCTGAAGGTCTAAAGAAAATATTTAAGCAGGTGGCAGTATAACTGATTTAATGTGATCCGAACTGAGTCTCACCAACTCCATTAATGTGATCCGAACTGAGTCTCACCAACTCCTACATGCAATGGATAATCTCAACTGAGCAGTTGCAATGGAATCTTTAAGGATCTCTTAACCAGATAATTTCAAGCAGATTAGATTGAATACCTAGTTCAACAAGATGAACAAACAAGATAGATTGGGAGATTGGTAGACTTGTGTACAGGTTAAGATTTAATTTAAGCCACTATTGAATATTTCATATATACAGGATCAATTTAGACAATTATGTGGATCAATTAGGATTAACTTTATTATGTAATTTAGTTTATGTTCTCTAACTTTAAATTTTAACCAGCTAAAAATTACAATCAATTTCTTCATTCAATAAGCCGCCTAATTAGACAAGATTAGTTGCATTGGAATTTCTAATGACCACTCTAACCATAACTACAATAATAACATTTTAACCATAATGACAATGATAACATTAAATCATACATAACATTTGAAACAATCTTGGAATGAAATTAGAAAATAATAATATTAAATCACTTAGCGTTTAAAGACAATCTAGAATATGAATGTAAATTAAGTTACGATTCATTGGTCTCCTAGAAAATTTGGTGATGGAGTGTACTGTTAAGGCACTCCGTTATGTGAAGTGACATGTTCGAAACCTTGAACTAGCCTTGTGTGTCACATGAGGGGTCACATTGTGGGGTTGTAGTGGTAGCAGTGTAATAATCGTTATATGAAGTGACATGTTCGAAATCCTCAACTAGCCTTGTGTGCCGCATGAGGGGTCACATTGTGGGGTTGTTTGGTTGCAGTCTGATAACATGACCATGTGTCAGGCGAGTACGTTCTGGATTAGTTGTTTATTCCCCCCATCAAAAAATAAAATTATTGTTCATTGGAAGACCTCAGTTATCCTCTTGGAACTTGTGTCAATATTCTCGAGTGTTGTGCAATTGTCACCAGAACTACTGCAATTCACACTGGATGATGATTTGACTCACTAGATACCTCCCTTCCAATGCCAAGGGTACACTTCTTCCCCAATGCCCCCCTGAGCTGCAACAGGGCTATATAGAACCAACTTCTCACTCTAGCTATGGTGTGCACACTGACAAGCCTGAGGTTCCACCTCTAATGCTAGAACAAGTCCGACTTGCATATAGAATACCCACAAGTCAAATGGGTCATTATGACGACCATCCAACAATAGGGAAAATAACAATCCCTCTTTTCTCTTCCAACCCTTTTTTTATAGCATAATTGTGAATTGATACCTAAGACTACATGCAAAATTGGTATCACTCAAGAATTTGCTAATTATTTTTTTATTTTAAACCATTTTCCCTCACCCAAGTTTTGATTTCCTTAAAATCACTTCTAAGTGTTCCCTACATATCCTCACTAAATATCAAGTGAATATTTTTTACTATCTTTTTTAACTTAAATGGATGTCCACTTAACTCAAATATCCTACTTTTATTTTTAATAGCTTGTTTTTCAATTTGAATGAGAACTCTTCCCATTTACCCTTTGTTTCATTTGTCTCTCACAAAAGTAATTTATTTAATTAATTAATTTATAACATGTATATTGAGTTCAACTTAACTCTTAGTTATCTTTTATATTTATTTTCACTTTTAACATATTACTATGTATTTACATTTTAATTATTTTTTACCTTTTTATAAGGCATAGTGTAGTTTTTTATTTTACTAAATGTTAATTACTAAGCACTTTTATTTATACACATAAATTTAATTTTTACTTGTATATAGTCATCTCTATTTTTTACAAGAATGCTAAGGGTTTTATGCACTCCCTGCCCTTTAGGATGTACTTGTGTACTCCAAGGATGCAATGTGTCATTCCCTTCAAGCATTTGGCTTTAAGCATTGGGAAAATGGTGACCTTGTTAACTCCGTCGTTGCTCCTATTTGTGAAATTACTGGATTTTGAGGAATAATACTTCAACCTTATTGTATGCCCCTCAGTTTACCTCACGCATGATTGAGTATGCAACCTACCCTCATGACATCGTGCAACTACTCAAGAAAAAGTGCCTCGCACTTTTCAACTCTGATCACAGTGGGAGTTCTAGTAGCTAGAATCATGGATGTTCCACCTCTCTCCATAGAACTGGTCTGGACCTATACAAAGTTAATTGGTTACTCCATTGTGAGTCAATCTACAAGCATGAGCCATGTGCCTGCATCCATTAACACAGTCTCTTGTCAGTAATGACATACATCCGATTTTTTTTCTCAGTAATGACATACATCAATTCAATTACGTAAACCAAAATAATTAATTTAGAACTACTCCCTAACTCAGTCCAGAGTCCTAGAGTCGTATTGACGATACCTGTATCAACACATCATTAAGTTTCCTGTCACTCAAGAAACTTATTAGTAACATCTGCAACTGATCATAATAAATTTCATGTACATTATTCATTAATCTCATGCAATTAATACAACTATTTTCACATTTTACCTTAAACAATCCAATGAAATATACTCTAAATGTCATCATAACATTTATTAACCGAGTCTTTTGCAAGCAAATGTCCTCAAAGAATAAGTTCGGCTTTGTAAAAGTAATTAGATTAAATGGAACAATAACATAATGAAGTATAATAAACCTTCCATAACTATAATGTACTCTAAGACAATCTTCTCACTTGACACTCAAATTAAATGCCTTGATTTTATTGAGAAAATATCTAATTAGTATGTTAATTTAATGGTCAACCTAAGGAATCTTATGTGATTAGGATATGTTATGTGAAATATATGATATTAAAATTAATTTTACTCTAATTTATTGAATCCTTTTATATGAAACCAAGATTTATGCTTAAAACTACTATTAATCTATAGAAAACTAGTTTCATACGAAACAATCGTCAAGCTACATAAAATAAATATAAAAGTAATAACTACTAAAACTAATATAAAACTAACAACTACTAAAAATGTTATAAAACTAAGAACTAATAAAGCTACAACGAACTAGTATAAAACTAATAAGCTACACACGAACTTAATAACCTACAAAAATGAATATGGTACAGAATCTTAATCTACAATAAATATATATTTAAGATTTAATTTAAGCCACTATTGAATATTTCATATACGCACGATCAATTTAGACAATTATGTGGATCAATTAGGATTAACTTTATTACGTAATTTAGTTTATGTTCTCTAACTTTAAATTTTAACCAGCTAAAAATCACAATCAATTTCTTCATTCAATGAGCCGCCTAATTAGACAAGATTAGTTGCATTGGAATTTCTAATGACCACTCTAACCATAACTACAATAATAACATTTTAACCATAACGACAACGATAACATTAAATCATACATAACATTTGAAACAATCTTGGAATGAAATTAGAAAATAATAATATTAAATCACTTAGTGTTTAAAGACAATCTAGAATATGAATGTAAATTAAGTTACGATTCATTGGTCTCCTAGAAAAGTTGGTGATGGAGTGTACTGTTAAGGCACTTCGTTATGTGAAGTGACATGTTCGAAACCTTCAACTAGCCTTGTGTGCTGCGTGAGGGGTCACACTGTGGGGTTGTAGTGGTAGCAATGTAATAACCATTATATGAAGTGACATGTTCGAAACCCTCAACTAGCCTTGCGTGCTGTGTGAGGGGTCACATTGTGGGGTTGTTTGGTTGCAGTCTGATAACATGACCATGTGTCAGGCGAGTACATTCTCGATTAGTTGTTGATTTCCCCCATCAAAAAATAAAATTATTGTTCATTGGAAGACCTCAATTATCCTCTTGGAACTTGTGTCAATATTCTCGAGTGTTGTGCAATTGTCACCAGAACTACTACAAATCTCACTAGACGATGATTTGACTCACTAGATTAACTGGTTAACTGGTTACTCCATTGTGAGTCAGTCTACAAGCATGATCCATGTGCTTGCATCCATTAACATAGTTTCTTGTCAGTAATGACATACATACGATTTTTTATCTCAATAATGACATACATCAATTCAATTACGTAAACCAAAATAATTAATTTAGAACTACTCCCTAACTCAATCCAGAGTCCTAGAGTCGTATTGACGATACCCGTATCAACACATCATTAAGTTTCCTATCACTCAAGAAACTTATTAGTAACATCTGTAACTGGTCATAATAAATTTCATGTACATTATTCATTAATCTCATGCAATTAATACAACTGTTTTCACATTTTACCTTAAACAATCCAATGAAATATACTCTAAATGTCATCATAACATTTATTAACAAAGTCTTTTGCAAACAAATGCCTTCAAAGAATAAGTTCGGCTTTATAAAAGTAACTATATTAAATAGAACAATAACATAATAAAGTATAATAAACCTTCCATAACTATAATGTACTCTAAGACAATCTTCCCACTTAACACTCAAATTAAATGCCTTGATTTTATTGAGAAAATATCTAATTAGTGTGTTAATTTAATGGTCAACCTAAGGATTCTTATGTGATTAGGATATGCTATGTGAAATATATGTAATATTAAAAATAATTTTACTCTAATTGATTGAATACTTTTTTATGAAACCTAGATTTATGCTTAAAACTACTATTAATCTATAGAAAACTAGTTTCATACGAAACAATCGTCAAGCTACATAAAATAAATATAAAAGTAATAACTACTAAAACTAATATAAAACTAACAACTACTAAAAATAAAACTAACAACTACTAAAAATGTTATAAAACTAAGAACTAATAAATCTACAACGAACTAGTATAAAACTAATAAGCTACACACGAACTTAATAACCTACAAAAATGAATATGGTACAGAAAATTGATAATATTAATCTACAATAAATATATATAATTTATGAGAGATTTAATACACTACATAGAGTGAGTGAAAGATATATTATCATAAATCTATGATAAATATAAGAAGAATATAAATTGTAAATTTAATAAGTTGCTACATAATTTATTCTAGTCAAGACAAGAATGATATTCATACATACAATTGACTTTTATAGAATAGTAATCAAGAAATAGGAAATTAATAAAAGCAAGAGAGCCTGTAATGAGTGAGCGGGCCCCTTCTTGCTTAGGATAGGTTACTAGAAACTTCTTAAAAAACTTACTTGAAAGGATATGTTACTAGAAACTTCTTAAAGAACGAACTTGAAATTTAGCAAACACATGGACACAAATAGATGAAACAATTTGTATTTAGTGCTATTGGAAATTTACATCAGTTTCGAAATCTTGTGCGTATCTATATATGTCAATGAGGATTAATGCTCATATATTTATACATAGATAAAATAAAAAAATATTAAATGCTCATAATTACTATGCAAAATATCCTGGCACTAAATTGTTATTTCAGAATAACAAATAGACTTCATTGATGAGGACAGCTCCATGGGTGATAAAACAAAATCATATTAGTTGTATTTTAGTCTTCAATAATTTTTCTCGAAAGAAATCACTTTATTTGTTGTAGATTTGGAGCTTATTCTTCCATGATCTTATCCTTTGAATGTGTAAGGTCTTAAATACTTGTGATAATGTCATCTTATCCTTTGAATGTGTAGGGTTTTAAATACTTGTGATAATGTGGACATTATTTGGTACTTGTGTGATCTCATGTCTATGTATAATTGGGATATATTTGCTATAAACATATATCTCCATGGAACTTTATATGTTGAACTATTAGTCAAACACTTGAGGAATATTTATGTAACTTTATCACAACTCTTTTAAGTTATTCTATACTAGAAAAAACTTTATAAAATGCCTAATAAATTATCTTAAATTATTTTTTATCCAATTTTCATTGAATAGGTATGAAAGTCTTTATAAAATGCCTAATAAATTATCTTAAATTATTTTTTATCCAATTTTCATTGAATAGGTATGAAAGTGTTGTAGGTTTGTACAAAAAGTGGTTGAATGAAGGAAAAAAGGGTGGATATGATATGTAGATATGAGTAAAAAAGAATTCTAAATCATGATTGAAGGGATAGGATTGAATGACCTAAAAAAGTGACACAATAGGAGAAGGGAGGCATTAGATCATATCCCCCCTTAATGACATTTTCCTAAAATCCTAACATAGATCAAAGTTTAGAAAATTTCGCTTCTATGAGACACTTTATGAAATTGTCTATAACTTGATCTTATGAAGAAAAATAATACTTCAATAACTTGATCATGAATGATATTCCTAATGAAATGCATGTGTAGCTCAATGTTTTTGTTGTGCTAATGTTGTATTGGATCTTTTGCAAGCTTGATGAACTATGATTAATGCACCAAAGGGTATTGGTCGGATGTTGCTGCTAGAATAAAAAATTTGAAAGGATTTGTCGAAGTCAAAAGGCTTCTTGAATTTCATTAACCACTTCTTGGTACACTGCTTCCACTGAAGAAAGATAAATATCCTATTTTTTCTTATAATCCCAAATGAGAGGTTTGGAACCAAGGCTGGAAACATAACCTACAATAGACTTTTAATCATCATGGTCATGAACCCAATCCAAATAAGTGAAACAAACCAACAGAGGAGTCATCCCTAAACTGTAATGTATCCCAAACTAAATTGTACCCTTAATATACCAAAGTATTATTTTTTCTACTTTCCAATGGCTTTCATCGAGTGTTTTCATATACCAAGGAACAAGACCAACAACAAAGGAAATATTAGGACATGTATGACTAAAATATAAGAGGATACCAACTAGTTGATGGAACAAGGTGCCATCAACTTCAAAAGTAGTACAAGTGGCAAGAAGTTTGACTCTAAACTAAAAGGGAGAAGGGGTCGGTTTAAAATCTTCCATGTGAAAGTGGTGAAGAAGGTCACATTAATACCTATATTGGGAAAGAAAAATTCCTTGGTTTGCAATACTTGGAGGATAATGGAATAATGCAAATAACCTTAGTTTGTAAAAATTTCTTATTAAGGATGAATTTTACATTGGTTAAAATTTTAGGATCACTACTAGTGAGGACAACATCATCAACAATATAAAGCACAAGTATTATGAGATCTGTCTTCCTACTTTCTTGGTATAGAAATTAATGTCATGAATACATCTAGAAAATTTGGTGTCAAGAAGAAAGTTATCCATTTTTTCTTACCACGATTGAGGATCTTGCTTAATACCATAGAGAGATTTCTTAATGTGGAATACAATGGCATCATTCTAAACATAGTCAAAAGGTTGTTCCATATAGATTTCTTCTTGCAAATTCACAAGTAAGAAGGTGAATTTAACATCTATTTGATGGACCTCCCATTTATGTGAGGCAACAAGGGATAGAAAAAGGTGGATTGAATTCATTTTGGCTATAGGGGAAATGGTTTCATTGTAGTCAATTCCTTCAACTTGAGAGAATTTTGTAGCAACTAATCGAGCCTTATTTATTTCAACGCTTCCATCTAATGCATGCTTAGTTCTATACATGTTATTTAGACACTTAGGATTTAGTTCATATCAACTTAGTCTAATGTGTCGTTAGCTTAAAGTGTGTTTCTTAGCATGTTTATTTAGTATGCATTTGTAATCGGACGATCATGATATGTTCGCGACATAAAGTGATCTGACTGCTCATATTATCCTCGATATTAATGGCTACATTGATCCGTGGGATAACACCCTATTGGTCCATGATCTATATTTAAAGAGTGTGGGAGTCATTTTCCGATGATCAATAGTGAGAAACACTTTTTAGTGTATTTTATTTTGCATTAATAAATAACATTAAGTGGCCAAATTGGTTTGGGTTGTTGATGTTTCCCCATAGTTTTACTAGATAAAAAAATTGGTCTATTGATATTTGATTTGGTTGTGTCAATGGTTACTAAAGGTGTTCATCCTCTGTTGGAAAACATATTTTGTCGAAATTGGTATTAGATCGCATTTGAAGACCCGCTCCTATTGTAGATCGAGATCTTAAATTCGTTTGTTTCATATATAGTTTATGCTATTTCCATACATTTTGGGCCAAGATAAATATTCCATTACATCCAGAGCACTCATTTCAGATAGGAACACTTTTCATTTCACTTGAAAAGGTTTATGCTTGCCCAATATATGGTCATTTCAGTCATAGCGATAATGTTTTGGTTTTCTGTTTTTTGTTTCCGGGTTGCTACTCTTTTCAGTCTGTGTATTCTATTTTTCCTATGCTCTGTGAAATATCAACAAATCATAAACAAAGACGGAAATGTTTTCTTGTCTACGTATGATATTTTTTGTGCACTCTATGCAATCTCGACAAATCATAAATAGAGGGAAAACTTGTGTTTTCCAGGTAAGCTAACTGAAATCTAACCCTTGTTGTTTTCAAGAAGCGAATTTTCTTTTATGTATAAATGCATGAAAATAAGATTTTTTAAGCATTCACTTCAATGCCATCAAAAACAACAACACACATCCTCCTTCTTAAGATTATAATGTGTGTTTCACTAGCTCACTTGGTTGAAATTTTCTTTATTAAGTAAGAGGTCTTGAGTTCAAGTGTATTTTTTGTTACAATTTTGAAAACTTTGATGCATTGATTTTAAAGTGCATTTCACTTTATTTATCAAAGTGAAACACTATAAATGTATTTAATATTCTTTTTAGTTACTCTTTTTAGCATGAAAATTTAATTTATAAAGTAACTTCATTGTAAAAGTTATTCTCACGCATTCTATAAAAGTGGGTCACTTCATAAGTAACTTATTTAAAAGTGAACTTATAGGGAAAGTTAGATAAGAAGGAGTATCACCACATGGACTATCTTCTACTTTCCACATGGCTATTTGGTTACCATTTATGCATTTTCTCAAAAGGGCATATCTTTCACATCCAAAGTTTGTTTTCAGTGTTGTTTTTTTTTTAAATGCCTTTCTTTTTGAGAGATTTCCATCCATACCACATGTTCCATATTTTAAAACCATATTCTCTACATGATTTAGTATGTCTTCTCCCAATGATATTTTTCTTACCAATACCAACTACTTCTCATGGAAATCCCATATGGATGATGTACTAAGAAGTAGAGGTTTGATGTACTAAAAAGTAGAGGTTTGTACCATATTACCTTGGGAAAAGAAAAAGAACCCAATGATGATGAAAATAAAGAAAAATGGGCTAATGAGAATGATAAAGCTTGCAGACTAATTAAAATTTCCATCTCTCATGATTTAACATTTCATCTTCACAAAATTGATTCCCCCGATGAATCTTGGGAAAAGATTCAAGTTTTTTTGGTAAACACAATATTATTCGATCCCACTAGTTAGAAAATAAGTTAATGAGTTTAAGTCCCAATTATTTTCATTGCATTGAATATTATATATCTAAGTTCAAAAAACTTTGACTTTTATGTATAGACTACAAATTAGATATGAAGGAAGACCGATGCATATATGTTATTCTTTTTAATCTTGGTAGTGCATATTTTGTCTTTGTATATACCTTTTGTGCCAACATTTAAGCTCTAGGGAGTGCTTATAAAGAACCATATATTGATTCTTTTTGTGATTCTCTTATTCAAGAGAAAGATAACCTTGTGCAACTTGTATTGATCATCACTATATGTACATCAAATAAAACCTTAGTGGCACAACAAAAAGATAAATCCAAGAATCCAAAGAATCAATGTCGTCACCACAACAACAAGAAAAACAAGGGTCCCAACCCCTCTTAGCCAGCTTGTACTCCTAATGGTGACAAGGGAGAAAAATCCAAGGTAAGAAGACTGACAAACATTTCAAATTTTGTGGTAAATATAGCCATCTGGAATTTAAATGTTTTAAAAATATGGAATCCTTAGAAACAACAATTAAGAAGCACAATATCAGTATTGAATATTCTTCTTCTTCTTCTTCTTCTTCTCATGGACATGAACTTTCTACTTATGGTTTTTCCTTCAATGAAACTTCTAATTCTTCTTCTAGTGAGTGGCTTATTGATTCTAGATCATCTTACCATATGGCTAGTGATAAATCCATCGTTTTGTATCTTAATGAATGTAATGCCAAAAAAACATTTGTTGGTGATGATACATCTCTTAGTGTTGTAGTTTCGGGAACAGTTCAAGTAGATAATGGTGATTTCTATGATGTATTATGTGTTCATATTTTTTCTTGCAACCTTTTATCAGTGTATCTAACTATCAATCATGTGAACGGAAAACCATATATTTTTCACCTCACCAAGTTGTAATCAAGGATTTGAAAGATCCTAATAATGTCCAAGAAACTGGAACTATTGATGATATAACCAAGTTGTACAAGTGTTGACGCTTGAATCCGTTAGGACCGAAATGACAACCTCCCGAGGATGTAAATCCCCTTGTGTTTTGATAGAGGTGGTACTCCTTTTTAATATTTTCTTAGGACTGTAAATTTTCAGAATATGGGACTTTGGAGAAGTTTGTCAGGGTAATCAAAGAAATATAAAGATTGCAAGAAAAAATAAAAGGAAAATGTTTTTGTTTTCTATTTAGAGAAACTTTATGAGAAATGACCATGAACCACACACTTCATATATTTAAAGCAGATAAGAAAAATTTGCTCACATCCATCATAGTTAAAATACAGATTTTGGATCACATAAAATAAAAAAGAAGATGATTCACATGCATAAGAGAACTTTAACAGAGTGTACACATGGGCTGCTCAAATAGAGATAATGATAGATCAATCTCAAATACTTTGTACCAAAAACTCAAAGTTACAAAGCACAGTTGAAACTCAGAGTTAAAAATGTATAGTCGGTTACATATTCTTTGAAATTTAAAATGCATTTGTCTTAAAGACTGGGATTGGGGATCCCACGGACAATGAAGAAAATATACACAAGAATTAATCTTGTAGAAGGAGGATTATGGGAGGTAAGACAAAAACAAGACCTGGAAAGAAGAAAAGAGAAGTTATCAGACTTTGGTTAAACCTTTCTAGTCAAAGAAGCAGAGTAACTAGATGAAGGAACTGATAAAGAAAGAAATATGTGATCAACATAAACTTACTATGATGGTGTCTCTTGTCTTTACTTGCTTGTTGGTGTCTTTTTATTGTCTTCATTAACGGTTACAGGAACCGTATCAACTATTTCTTTCCCCTCGTTGGTGAATTTGTTGATTTCTTTCTTGAACCATTCTTCAATATAATTCTTCATTGGTGCCACATTTATCTCATGCCAGATTTTTATGTTGAACAAATCGCCCCCCAAGTCTCTCAAATAAAGGGAAATACCATGCAATTCTTCCTCAATGTCCTGATTTTTCATGGAGTATTCCACTAGCCAATTGTATATGTCGTCCTTATCATATTCAAGTATACCATAGAACTTTTCAACTCACAACCTTTTAAAAATCTCAACTTGTTCGCCAAACTGTTGATTTTGTTAGGAACATTGAGTTGAGAATTAGTTTGGGGTACTTTACTTCATTAGTATTTCTGGTTAATTCTATCTCCATGAGCCTCCTGAATAATTCTTCCCTCTTTGATATAGCTTGGCCACATACTTGAACAATATTATTCAAATTTTTTATCTTTTATTTCCAGCACGTGTTCAAATGTTGTATCCGACTTGGGGAGGGTAGATCCTCCTCTCTTCTCCTTAGTTATGTCATGTTGGAAACTTTGTTTCCAAAGGGTAGTACAACATTAAGTTAAAAACATTCTTCATTCTTTAGCTTAGATTGCAAATACTCATGGAAGGCATGAGCCATCGAGCCAAAAGAAACAATGTTTTTTTAAATTTCCCATGCCTCTGTGATTAATTCCATTCTTTTCTTAATGTTTCTTTCTACATATCTTCTCGCTAATGTAAGTAGGATTGAAGATCCTTTAAATTTAGCAGTGAGTGTGGTGGGTCTGACTATTGTCAGAGGACTAGAAAAAAGTGGAAGAGTCAGTAAGGAATCTTCCACTTCCTTGATCCTTTGTTTCAATTTTGTGTTTTCCGCTTCAAGACCACCCATTAGCGCCGCCATTTTTTCTTTCAATTAGAGTCGATTTTCAGTCAAGTTATATCCCATGTGTTAAAATACGTGAAATTAGGTGCGTAGCAATGAAGGGGTCGAATTCAACAAGTGGTCGTTTGGCCCTTGGAAGCGGGAAGGGATGTCATGGTCGAAACATATATGAATGGTATGAGTATGTTGTTCCCAGAAAGTTGGGTCCTATCAAAGTTAGTCTCTACGTGCCCCAGTTCGAGTCAAGTAGATAATGTAGGTCGTGTCGTAAGGTGTTGTAACTATTATCAGTTCATCATGAAGGTCGAAGGAATGAAAAATCATGGCATTCGCATCACGTATGCCTTGCAACCCTTATCGCTTATACCTTACACATAGGGATGTGTTATGAAAAATATGTGGTTCGATTCAAAACATCCAATCTACATGAATTCACTATTCCTTGGCATGGTTCCTCCTTCCACCCAATTTTTTATAAATCCTAGAGGTCCTGCACCCATGTTATTCGAGAAATCAGATTCAAGCTTTGTCTGTAAGTTTTCTCGTAGGCTCAGGTCGATCGAATTCTCCATCTTGGGCATTCGTCGGATCCACTGCACACAAGATAAATACTGGTTGCACCATGATGACCTCTCAAAGCATAAAGAAGGGTGCACGAAGTGGCATAATTTCCAGACCTGAACCCCAAAGTGATTGGGATTCATTCTCACTCACAACAGGCATCCCAAAGGATAAAATGGGGATTATCCCTTTACTTGTAGGAACGACAACATCAAACCGCACAGAACTTGGAGTGGGAGGAACTGCACAGGAAGGAAGAACAAGGAAGCTGGGGAAAATTGAATCTCATATGAGCCATGCACACGACCAATCATTGAACAATTACTTATGCATGTTGTCCACCTAGAGCCTATGGAAGGTACCAACCAAGAAGGTGGGAGAAGAACAAGGAGGATGGATGCCGCGAGTACCAGTAATCAAGAGACATCTCAATAGTTCAAGCAAGAAAATCTATCCATCATCAAACTATACAAAGAAAATAGGGAGATAAGACAAAAACTAGAGACAAAGACCACAGAAGCATCAACAACACAAGGTCATGAAGGGAACGTGATGTGGCTGAAAAGACAACTCAGAGAGGCATAGGATACGATTGTACAATTGCACAAAGCACAGTGGTTGTCGGAAGAAAGGTATGAAAAACACTCCAGAGAATGTGAAGTGGCCGAAGAGATAGCCTGCACAACTCTCTCCAGCGAGCAGAAGAAACAAGATTAGTCGAGTTCATTCCTATATTCGCAAATAGAAGGAAAATATTGACAATTTTGAAGCATACATTGCGCAAGACATTTTTCCATTTCAATAACGGTCATGACTTTCTACAACCACTTTTCTCACACACTTCCCCCAACAAATGAGTGTACGACAGAAAATAAAAGCTGTTACAGCAGACAACGAGACTCTGACAAACACTTTTCCACCCAAATAGTTGGTCGAAGGAAATCATTGCCACATCATTCCCCATGAAGATACTTGATCAATAACTGAATCCCCGTGGCATATCACAAACAATCATGATGTAGCTAGATGTAATTTTTGTCTATTCTTGGAAAACGTCATGCGAAGAGTTTTGTAACGTAGAACAATCAGTTTCCTAGTTTGTAGAGATAATAGTTAGAAGAGTAGGGTAGCCCAAGTGACGCCCTCATTTATATATTTGATCTTTTCGATGTAAGCTAGGTTGGTTGGAAAAATTTAGTATAGACAACGTCTATTGAATGTAATTTGAGTTTGTTTGAATCTTAGTGAAAAAGTCTTGTAGTTTGATGAAAAGATTCTAATTATAGAAGTTGGATGTATTGTTTTCCCTTTCTTGTGTATGTACTTCCTTTTTTCTTTATTCATATCTTTTTCTATCTAAATCAGAACAAATTTTTGAACCTATGGATTCGCTGTGCAGTTCCCTTTGTTTGTGCCATTTAGACAAAACGTATTTCCTCTAAACATTAACTCTGAATTCATCCTTAGCGGTGCTCCGAGTTGATTTCTTTGTTTTCTCCCCATCTCACTCAACGATTTTGAACTAAAGACTGTTGCTCTCTTAGGCTTTATCCTCTCAAGCTCAATCACCAAGTCATTTGTTTCTATTGTTCCCTTGAAAGGACTCCATACCCCGAGGTCCTACTATCTCACGCCAATGAAACCAAAACTTATTATATGATCATGTTAAGTCTAGCCATAACTTTACAGCCATATCCCATGCTGAGACCATGTCTCTCTTGAGAGCCCTCTCCAGATTCGAAAGGCTAGTTTCGGGTCTCAAAGTTGGTTAAAAAATTTACCTCTGTCGTTTGTTTATCAACTGAGTAGATTTACAGAGTGCTAACATTCTGGCATCGTTGCGATGGATGAAATTGAATAGATTTTCCCTGGGAAAAAGACTAATGTTGTAGTTTTACCCCTGAGGGTAACAGAGGGACAAACATATATACTGGATGAAACCTTTACCCTGGAAAATCCAGTCAAAAAGACCAGTAGAATCAAGTAGCATAGTTCAGGAACCCTAGCTCCGAAGATGATCTATACCAAAGAAAATCCTAACCCAAACCCAACAAAGCCTGTGTATGATGCCGAGAAAATTCTGCGCATGAATAGAGAGAAAGCGTCAGAACCATTATATTACCTAGACAAAAGTCTCTCCTTACAAAAAGATGGCACACAAAGCATTGACAACCTTGATTTTGACGAATTATTTGAGAAAACCCTGTTCAGGTCCAAGTCAGAAACCAACTTGGATGAGATAGTTTTCTACTAGAAGAGATTCCAGGCCCTGATATCAAATAATATCCCTCAAATACTAAGCCCTCCTTGAGCCATGGCCACCAGATTCTCCCCCCTCATTCTTCCCTCCCAACTGCATGATTTTCCCCAAAATTACAGTCATAGGATTAATCTCTACAATGTTGAAGGGAGTGTTTCAACCCAGAAGAATCTGGATTGGTTCAATGATTTTTTTGAACTAGAATAGGTAGACTATGCAGATGCAAAAATGAGAAACATATTTCATCAATAGATGGGGAGACAAGAAGAACCCCTTGCAGTTGTTGATGCAATAAAATAATATGAAGAAGGCGTCGAAGGATACGGTGCAATAATTTTCATCCCGTTTCATGAAGTTTTATAACTTGATTTCAGCAGAATTCCATGCACCTCCTGGGGCTGCGCAGTTGCGATACACCGACTCCTTTGACAATGACTTCACTTTGTTGTTGAGAGAAAGAATATCAACAAAACTATATGCGATAATGATCAATGTGATCGAAGTCGAGGTAAATATGATGGCATCGGGGAAGATCAAACATAGATTCAATAGAGGTGATAAGAAGCCCCAAGGAGATGCACAACCATCAATGTTGAGATCCACAGATGACAAATTTGACCTAATGATGAGAACCATGGAGAAGCTAATGGAGAATATGTTTGTGGGAAACAGACCCACTTCTCGGGAATAACAAGACCCCCAGCCTAGGAATCAGAACCTCAGCAGGGGTCAAGTTCCTCGAGTCAGAAAGAGGGAACAGAGAGATCAAGGGAATGAACAAAGAAGGCCTCCATTCCAAAACAAATACGCGGATGAATATTTTGACCATATGCTCGAAGAACAAATGAGTTGTTGCGATGACAAGAAGCCACACATGTTTTTGACAAAGAGTGAACATGATCGGTACATGAGCAAAAACAACAATTTTATGTTGGAGACGGGCGATGCATGGATTGGGGAAAATGATGATGCGTTGTCCTGGGAGACGAAAGAGTTTAGAAAAGGATATCAGAACGCCATCATGTAGTTTTAGAAAATATACAACCTCAGGAGAAAGGAAGCATCCACCTATCCTTAGCAGACGAATATCGTAAGGAAACCTCTGATGGACACCCCTTCCACAACCTGACCGAGGCCAGACAGCGCAACCAAGGATGCGATGGAGAAGGCAAATTCGAAGGAAGAGGCCCTGGAGAAAACTACGGAAGAAATATGATAAGTGAGTGGAAAAGAGGTAGATAAATTCTATCCCCATTTTAACTTTGAGCATGCAATGGTTAAAATCAAAATATCTGTCCCATTCAATGAACTTATCAGAAAGGGCGAGTATCGGGAATAGATTATTAAAATGTTGAAAATGGGAGGGACCCTTGATACTTTGAATATCCAAGATGATCACCTTGCTATTCTGTTTGGTCCGTGCGTTGAGGAGACAAGTGATACTGAGGACGTACCTCCGTTCTGCGTCAGTCTAAATTTTCATGACATGACACTACATAATGCCATGATGGATTCTGTCTCGTTGCACAAACTCATGCTAAAGGTGATCATGGATGAATTGGGTTTGGATATCACTAGGACCTACAAGGATCTTTTCTCTTTTGATTTGAGGAAATTCAAGTGATTGGGTCTCATCAAAGACTTGGTCATGTCATTGGCTCAAATCCCTTCAAAGAACATGGTTATGGATGTGGTCGTGGAAAACATACCCCCTAAGTTTGGCATGCAGCTGTCCAAATCGTTGGTTGTGAAGTTAAAGGGGACCTTGCAAATGGACATGTCATACTCCACCATTCCTATCTTTGGCCAGGATAGACGGTTGTTTAAAGAAGTGCTACTGAAATACATGGTAAGCAACAAAATGCAGCCAAACAACCAACCCATATATTCCATCGACATTGAGGTTGGTTCTTCTATATTCTATAATGACTTGAGTTTTGAAGAGGAAGAGTCAACAACCATCATGACAACAGATAAGGAAACCATGTGGAAAGCAACAGAGTGCGTCGAACCTCAAGGCCATGCAGAAAATGAGATATGGAACATGAGTTTCGATAACGCTGTTAACAAGGAAGGAGTGGGTGTCGGCGTATAGGTAACCCCCCCTAAAATGGGCACAAACTTGTGCTCATACAAGCTTGCGTTTGAATGCACAAACAACATGGCCAAGTATGAGGCATTGATTCTGGGCCTGAAGGTGTTGAAATAATTAGGCACAAAGAGGATAGTAGTGTGTGGAGACTCTGAACTGGTCATAAACTAGGTTAAATGCATATATCAAACAAAGCACCCTAGCCTGAGAGCATACAGGAACTTGGCGCTAGACCTACTTGAGGAATTTTCAGAGTATGAGATATTTGCTATCCCAAGGGAGAAAAATCATATCGCACATGCGTTAGCCACCCCGGCATCAGTTTTTAAAATCCCCATCTTCCCAAACAAAATATATGAGATTGAAGTCAAACACAGGCTGATAGTTCCTGCTAATATCAAATATTGGTAGGTGTTTGAGGATAACAAGCGGGTAGAAAGATTTCTTCAGATGAGCGACGAGTTTTCTAACATAAACATTGATTAAAAATGTTGTTGTGAGGAATATGGGAGCGTGGATGTGCATAGTAATGATGGCCCTTTCCAGAACCAGATCGTGGGAAGGGGCATACTACAACGAAAGAATAACATCATTCTGAAGGGGTTAATGCTGCGAGAAAAGATGTTTGACAAAAATGACATGGATAAAAATCCCAAGATCGTTGCAAACAAAGAGGACATGGAAGACTGCAACATCGGGATTGAGGAGAACCTGAAAATGATCAAATTATCAAAAACTCTCAACCCAAAGGTCAAGCAATATTACGTCAAGCTCATGAAGGAGTTCCGCGATGTTTTTTCATGGAGCTATGTTGATTTGAAGGTGTATGACACTAAGGTGATCCAACATGTTATCCCTCTCAAGGAATATCAAAAACCTTTCAAACGGAAGCTGAGATGAATAAACCCCTTGTTACTTCCGCTAACTGAGAAAGAGGTAAAGAAACTTTTCGATGCTAAGATTATCATTTCTTTTCATTTCTCAAAATGGGTAGCTAATTTGGTGCCCGTAAGGAAGAAGAGCGGAGAGATAAGACTGTGTGTAGACTTCCAAAATTTAAACAAAGTGTCCCTTAAGGATCAATACCCTCTTCCCAAAATGGACTATATCCTACAAAAGGTGGTGGGGTCCCAGAAGATGTCCATGCTGGATGGTTTTTCAAGGTATAATCAAATCATGGTCCACCCAGATGATAGAGAAAAAACAACTTTCACATCTCCATGGGGAACGTTCATGTACACCAATATGCCCTTCATCTTCATGAATGTTGGAGCCACTTTCTAGATGGAAATGGACATCAAGTTTGTTGATGAAAAGGATAGGTTCATTGTGATCTATTTGTATGATATCACAGTATACTCTGCCTCTGACGAACAACACCTCGAACATCTGAAAAATGTTTTCCAAAAATGTAGGAGGTTCGACATATCGCTAAATTCGAAGAAATCACATTTCAGGGTGGAAGAAGGGAAGTTGTTGGGACACATTATCTCAAAGGAGGGAATTAAGATATACCCCAACAATGTTGAAGGAATCTTGAAGATTGGCACTCCATGTAGTTAAAAAGAAGTGCAATCCTTCCTAGGAAAAGTAAACTTCTTGAGGAGATTCATCCCGAATCTAGCAGAGATTATAAAGCATATCACCTTCATGCTCAAAAAGGGAAATGAAATCAAGTGGAACCCAGAGGCCAAGAATTCGTTTGAATATATCAAGGTGGAATTGACTAGAGAACTTGTCCTATCCAATCCATATTTCATGAAGGATTTCATCTTGTTTTCATTCACCTCAGATCATATGATTGTCGGTGTGTTTTTATAGAAAGACAAATAAAACTTCGAGAATCCTATAGCTTATTTCAGCAGGACGTTGTCAGATGCTCCACTAAGGTATGACATTATGGAAAAACAAGCATATTCTTTAGTGAAATCCTTGAAGGAGTTCAAGACATACATATTTCATTCCCACATCATTGCTTATGTGCCCAACAACTCAGTAAAGGATATCCTGACATAGCCCGACCCCGAAGGAAGGAGAGGTAAGTGGATAGGAGCCATGTTGGAATATGATGTGGAGATCAATCCTATGAAACTAATTAAGGGCTAGGGCCTTGTGAAGATAGTGGCACAGTCGGACTGTGATGCTGTAGGAGTAAATTTCATCGTCGATCTATCAGAGATTCCTCAAGAAGTAACAACTACGCAGGTGTCCCAGGAGTTCATCGATTCTCCATGGTATGTAGATATAATCTATGTGTTGAAGAATCTCCAAGCCCCACCCGAGCATAACTAATACTAAGGCCATATTTATCAATATTAAAGAGGTTAAGTTATGCATCCTGGACAACTCACTCTACTGGAAATATCCTGAGGGAATGTTGTTGAGTTTTTTGCTAGAGAATGATGTGAAGCAAGCCACAGAAAAATTTCATAGGGGAAATTGCAGGGGACACCATTACTGGAAAACCATCGCAAAAAATCCTAAAGGAATGTTACTATTGGCCTACAATCTTTGCAGACATGTACAAAGAAGTCCCCAGCTACCATGAATGTCATATTTTCGATGGGAGAAGAAAGATACAACCCCTACCACTAAAGTAGATCTCAGTCAAGGCACCGTTCATGCAATGGGGTTTGGATTTCATAGGGGAAATAAATCCTCCATCCTCGTCGCAACACAAATGGATACTCACGACCACTGACTACTTCACGAAATGGATAGAGGCGATCCCCACGAAGCAAGATACTGACGCAGTCATCATCCAATTCCAGGAGACAAACATCTTGTTGAGGTTCGAATGCCCCATCAATATCATAATAGACAATGAGGCCGCATTCAAGTCTAAGATGATGGAAAATTTTTGTCAGGATTACAATATAACCCTGGGGAATTCTACGATGTACTACCCACAGGGAAACTGGTTAGCAGAATCCTCGAATAAAAGCGTAACCTGGATCATCAAAAATCTCATGCAAGACAATAAGATAGCCTGGCATAAAAATATTATCTATGGACTGTGGGAAAATCGGGTTACCACCAAGAAGTTCATCTCTATGTCGCATTTCCAGATTGTATATGACACAGACACAATTTTCCCTACCACACTGGGGTTTCCCGTCAGAATAATGTTGCAAGAGTAGGAGGCTGAGCGAAATGACGTGCAGATAAGAACAAATCAGCTAGTTCACACACAACATATGAGGGAACAAGTGTACAATCAATCACAACTTCATATAGAAAATATGAATAAGGCATTTGACAAACATTCCAAGCCATAGGATTTCCGGTTGGGTGATCTGGTGTTGAGATGGGATGCGAGAAATGAGGACAAAGGAAAGCACAGAAAGTTTGATAACTTGTGGACGGGTCCATTCATAATTGGTGCACATCCTGGAAACAATGCTTATTTTATGGAGGGACTAAATGGGGAGTGCGTTGGTTGGGGAGCTATAAATGATGGGTTCCTTAAACATTATCTGATGAAATAATTTTTGTTTAAGTCATTTTTCATTGCAAATAGTCGTTTTATTTTTGTGTCAAGTCAGTAGGTCAACATAAAATTGAAGACCAAAGTTAAGGTCCTGAGTTTCATGCTGAGTCATTTAGAAACTGCATCGTTAGGTTTAGGTTGCATCCCATTTTTCATATTGCAGTGTCGAAGAGTCGAAATAAGGCCCAATGGTCAGGAACCTGGTCTACTATTCTTTGCTACCTCGTAGGGAGGATAACATCCTCGTTGGAGCCAGCTGTTAGCACCACCATTTTTTCTTTCAATTAGAGTCAGTTTTCATTCGATTTATAGCCCATGTGTCAAAACACGTGAAACCAGGTACGTAGCAATGAAGGGGTCAAAGTTAGAAAGTGGTCAGTTGGCCCTTGGAAGCAGGAAGGGATGTTAGAGTTGAAACATACGTGAATGGTATGGGTATGTTGTTCCCAGAAAGTCGGGTACTATCAAAGTTAGTCTCTACGTGCCCCAGGTCGAGTCAAGTAGTTAATGGAGGTCACGTTGGCAGTTGTTGTAACTATTGTTAGTTCATCATGAAGGCTGAAGGAACAAAAGATCATGATGTTTTCATCACGTATGCCCTGCATCCCTTTTCGCCTATACCTTACACGCAGGGATGTGTTATGAAAAATATGTGGCTCACTTCAAAACATATAATCGCCATGAATTCACTGTTCCTTGGCATGATTCCTCCTTCTGCCCGATTTGTTATAAATCTCAGAGGTACTGCACCCATGTTATTCGCGAAATCATATTCAGTCTCTGTCTGTAAGTTTTCTCGTAGGGCCAGGTCGATCGAATTCTCCATCTTGGGAATTCGTCGGATCCACTGCGTGCAAGATAAATATTTTTCGCTCCATGGAGACCTCTCAAAGCATAAATAAGGGCATGCGAAGTGGCATAATTTCCATACTTGAACCCCAAAGTGATTTGGATTCATTCTCACTCACAACAAGAATCCCCAAGGATAAAAGGGGGATTCTCCCTTTACCCGCAGGAATGACAACATTACACCACACAGAACTTGGAGTGGGAGGAACTGCACAAGAAGGAAGAAAAAGTAAGCTGGGGAAACTTGAATCTCAGACAAGTCACATGCACGACCAATCGTTGAACAATTACTTATGTGCATCGTCCACATGGAGCCTATGGAAGGTACTAGCCGAGAAAGTGGGAGAAGAATGAGAAGGATGGATGCCGCGAGTACAAGTAATCAAGAGGCATCTCAGAAGTTGAAGCAAGCGAAGCTATCCATCCCTGAACTATGCCAAGAAAACAGGGAGTTGAGACAACAGTTGGTGACAAAGACCACGAAAGCAACAGAAACAAAAGGTCGCGAAGGGAAAATGATGTGGTTCAAAAGACACCTCAAAGAGGCGCAAAATACGATTGTACAGCTGCATGAAGCACAATGGCTGTTGGAATAAATGTATGCCAAACACTCCATATAATGTGAAGCAGTCGAAGAGATATCTCGCGCATCTCTTGCTAGTGAGCATAAGAAACAAAATTATCTGCGTTCGTTCCTATATTCACAAATAGAAGGCAAATCTTGACAATTTTGAAGGATACAATGCCCAAGACATTTTTCCATTTTAATAGCGGTCGTGACTGTCTACAACCACTTTTCCCGCACACTTCCCCCAGTAAATGAGCACATGACAGAAAAGCAAAGTCGTTACATAATACAACGGGACTCTGAAAAACACTTGTCCACCAGATAGTTGGTTGAAGGAAAGCATTGATGCATCATTCCCCATGATGATACCTTATTGATAACTGAATCCACGTGGCAGATCACAAACAATCATGATGTAGCCAAATGTATTTCTTGTTTATTTTTGGAAAACTTCATGCAAAGAGTTTTGTAACACAAAATAGTCAGTTTCCTAGTTTGTATATATAGTAGTTAGATGAGTAGGGTAGCCCAAGCGGCAACCTCATTTCTATATTTGATCTTTTATATGTAAGCTAGGTTGGTTGGAAATATTTAGTATAGACAATGTCTATTGAATGTAATTTGAGTTCGTTTGAATCTTAGTGAAAAAGTCTTGTAGTTTGATGAAAAGATTCTAATTGTAGCAATTGGATGTATTATTTTCCCTTTCTTGCATATGTACTTCGTGTTTTCTTTATTCATATATTTTTGTATAACTCGGAATGAATTTTTGAACCTATGGATTCGCTGCACAATGCCCCTTGTTCGCGCCATTTAGACAAAATGTATTTCCTCTAAAAGTTAACTCGGAATTCATCCTCAGTGATGCTCCGAGTTGCTTTCAGTGTTTTCTCCCCGCCTCACTCAACGATTTTGAACTGAATACTATTGCTCGCTTAGCATTTATCCTCTCAAGCTTAGTCACCAAGTAATTTGTTTCTATCATTCCCTTGAATTAATTCCATAGCCATAGGTCCTACTATCTCACACCAATAAAACCAGAACTTATTATCTGATCGTGTTAATTCTAGCCACAACTTTAAAGCCATATCCCGCACCGAGACCATGTCTCCTGAGAGAGACCTCTCCAGATTTGAAAGGCTAGTTTCGGGTCTCAAAGTTGGTTGAAAAAGTTACCTCTGTCATCTTTTTATCATCCAAGAATATTTACAGAGTGCTAACACCACCAATGGAGTCATCCAGAGCATCCATGATTTCTCTGTGAATTTTAGAAATCGGGGAAGGCCGCATATATCTTAGGTCAAGCTATGAATGAGATTTTCCTTTCTTTTTATTCATATCACCTTTTTCAATAATCAATTTCTTGGATTCCCTATCAAAGACAATGCTCTGAAAAGCAAATGACTCTTCTTCATTGAAGGTCTCATTCTCAAGGATTTCTAATGTTGAATTCTGATGGGTCATATTTACTGGCTGATCGATGGTGGGAAACATTTTCTCGATGCCTGCCTCAAGCTCCATGTCTTCAAGAGGATTTTTTGATGCCATGTTCTATGTTATGGTATTCTTCCTCTTGTAGGACATTCTTCCTCTTTTTTCTTAGAGGAATCTTGTGAGAGCTCTCAATTTTTCCCAGAGGGATATTCTTTTTTCCTCCACCGCTAGAACTACTGTTGGTAACTTTCCTGGTTGGGTGGGTCATTGGAGCATTGCTCCGATATGTGGTAGTTTTAGGAGTAAAATTCGAGGACTGTGAGCTATTCTCGCTGGGAACCTTTCCTTTATGCTTGTAAAAATCATTAGTAGTAAGTATTGTTTCCAAGGCACCAACATTGTGAGCAAGAGCACATAATGTTTTATCTTCTTCTTCACTTAGAACAATATGAATAAATGAATTTTTGAATCATACTGCCAACATATGTTACCAAAATTTCCATTAGGGTCAAACCCCTTTATCTTTTCAGCATATTTCAGATTCACATTATGGAATTGGTTCACAAAGTCATCGATTTTGTTTATATTCCTGAATATAAAGTCTCCAATTTTCCAAGGCAAGGGTATGAATTTCTTTTTCCATTTCTCATGGAAAAAGTGCAGCCAGAAATTATACTTCCTTGCTACTTCCGTGATAAACGTTTTATTAGATAGATGGCATGGAAGAAAAGAGACATTTTCCTTGGATCCTAAAATCCTGATATCATGATGATTTTTCATCTGCTCTAATTTCCCCTTTTTATCCAAGAATTTATTTTCATGGTTGGATATTTTGGGGGTATCTTTACCAAACAATATTCCTTTGAAGACTGAAACGAAATCATAGTAAAATTCATAAAATTGAAAATAATCCTTGTGACTCCACAATGCTTGGTACCAAAAGGTAACTAGATCAAGTTCACATTTCACCCTCTTACAAATAGACAATTTTGGAAATTGACAACAATATGCTATTGCAAACACCAAATAAAAATCGATGACGAATTTCTTGTCTTTTTTGTACTATGATAATTGGGAGAAGATTTCGATGGAAATCAATTTTCCCCAATCGAAAATAGATTTCTCTTTAACTGTAAAATATAAAATATCAAGAATCATTCAAGAAATGGTGGTGGTTATTTCTTGGCCCGTCAGCATGGTAAACAACCAAGCAATTTCACAAAAGGTGTTTTTAAATGAGTCGACCTAAATCCTGGTAATGTCTTTTGAGATAGTCACATGATTCTCCAAGAATTCAGGAAAGGGGTCCAGGTCATTGTTATTCCTTTTCAGGAAATCCCTGCAGTCCTCTCCTTTGAAGGTAAGTGTTGGCTCAGGGAGATTCAACATCTTACAAAATATTTGTAGTGAAAGAGAGATGGGGGAATGATCCTGGAGTTGTATGATTTACTAACTCGGTACATATTTCTCAACGCACCATGCAACCAATTCCTTGCAGTCGAAAACCTTAGGGACACACCCTGCATGAGCAATTTTGGATGTCCAGATTACTTTTTTTTTAGTAGAAGGAGATGAATAGTAAGAATACGCTCTAGACCACTAGAAGTTCTGGTCTTCACACCCAAAAATATTCAAAGTATCACCACATAACTAATGTCAAGTTGCTACTACCATAGGTTGATGACAGTGTTATTTTAACTAGATAATACTTGAAATGAACTCTTGAGAGAGATAGCAATAGTATAATCTTTGGAAAATCATGCTTTAATTTGGTTTAATGGGAAATCTCCTTGATCCCTTCACTTATTAATGACGATATTTATGGAACCTACATGATGAGTTATTAGCATCAAACCATACTTAAATGCATATTGGGAAAATCATGAAGATGGCAGGGAAGGATGAGAGAAATTTGAATTTGGGAACTTTTGTGAACCCACCAGCCCGCGGTTGCGAATGATCGAAAACAGGATAACTTTTACACTGCATTCGGTTGGACTTAATAGGAGAAATGTGATACTTAGGAGCTTGGTACCCACGAAAATTCTAAAGGTGATACGAATTATTTTGAGAATGACATGAAGACAAAAATATAACCGATATATAACAAGGAATTACACAAAGATAATGTAGAGAACACATAAATATAGTGAAACACAACTTATATTAATGAACAAGAGAGAGAAAAACATTGTAAAACAAAAATTGGTAGAATGGCGTAGCTTATCTCTGAAAACAAAGAAATGTTGGCTATGCTTCATTCACAAAAAGATTTACATCACACTCCATTGCATGCTTAAAGGTCCTCCTTCACCTCAATTATATATGAGAGAGTGAGAGGAGAACAATTCCCATGATGCATGTGGGATAAATTGGACTAAGTTTATAAAATTCTATAGGCATGTAAACCACTAGGAATTCCCAGGCAGTCACCCATCCCAGTACTACTCTAGCCTGAGAAGGCTTAACTACAAAGTTCTAATGGGATGTAGTGCATTAATGATATGATGTTGGCATGTACATTAGACCAGTAGGAAATCATTATATGATGTATGTAATTAACAAATGAAGATGAAATTATATTCCATTCCCCATCAAAAGGGTGAATATCATGGTTTATCAAAACCACAAGCTCAAAATGGTGATTCAGTGGAAGGTGGATGGACACCGATATCTCTATGGATCATTACTCCCCCCTTAGGAAGAAATGGTCCCCATTGCATCAAGTTCCCATAGGATATGGTGAGACTCCTACTAAATCTGAAGCTTGGTGCATTTCTTTCCTTTCTAAAGAAGCTATCCTGTTGTTGAAGGATGTCATGAACCTGTTGTTGGAGGGGTTGGATTTGTTCAACCAATATAGTTGTATGATCTACGTGAGTGTGGGAGGACACTTTTGGCGAAGATGCAACATGAAGAGTATGAAGGGTTCTGTTATAACCTTGCTTGACTGGGTAGTGTGGAGGCACCCCCGTAGGTGCAGTAAGAGCATCTTGGTACTCTTCTACAATATTGTCGATCTTCTTTTGCTGGATAGAAAGGTATTGGGATGAGGCTGCAGTGGTTGTAGTGTCCTTCTGTTCACCTTCTGATTGGATTTTGAAGAGGATAAACCTTGCAGTATGAGAGATTACTTTGTGGCATTGCTTTGGTGGGACAATAGTCAGAACTACCTCTAGCATCCTGTATAGTTGACCCCCTAGAGTAACAATGATGATACGGGGTTGAGACTCATAAAAATAATGAAGCCTCCACATATATGGTTGGCCTAATAGAACATCATAGACTTCCAGTGGGGAAACATCACACAATACCTCATCCTTGAAGGTCTTGATGTTGTAAGATAGGTGTCACTGTTGGCTAACACGAAGATCTTCTCCCTGGCGAAGCCACCTGATGTTATATGGTTGCAATTGTGGTGTTGCTGAAAAATCCAACTTCTTGAAAACCTCTCCTGAGATGATGTTCTTTTGGATTCCGCTATCAATAATAAAATGAAGTGTGGTCCCCTTCACCCACATCTATGAATGGAAGAGTCGCTCCCCCTCCTCAGGATCCTCTTCTAGTTGGATTGTTGCAGTTGTGATAGTAGCAGTGGGTTGTGCATCAATGATTTGTCTCCTTTTATCATTTTTTGAATTAGGGTCCAAGTCAAATTTTGACTATTTGTCTTTGAGCTCGACCACCAATGACTTTATTGAGTGACATTCATCAGTGTTGTGCCAAGGGTTGTTATGGAACTCACACCAATTCCCAGTATCTTTCTTAGACTTCTTGTTACCCTTTTTTGTTTGCATCTAGGACTATCTCTCTTGAGGTTGGCCTTCCTTTCTCTGTCCTTCATTACATGAGTTAGATTTTCCTTTTCCATTCTTCTCCCACTTACTCTGCTTCTTGAATTTATGCTCAATTTTGACTGCATATCGATAAGCAGATCCCGGTGCGAAGATGTCCAAGAAATCCATCTATGTTTAGATGTGCCTATGTAGACCACTGTGGTACTTCAAAACCAGGTGCCACTCAGAGTATTTGATACCCAGCTTTGAGAGAAAGGTATGAAAGATGTTGGTGTTCTCCAACACCATCTGGTCTCTTCTCTGATGCAAAGTTGTCCATCTCATGTATTGGTCATCATAGTTTCTGACATGATATAACTCCTCCTTTAGGGAATATACAAAGGTCACCCAAGCAGGTTCTCTCCCAAATAGTGTAGATTCATTCAAGGTGTACCTCTCCCAATAACCTTCCCACAAAGCTCTAACATGGGGAAGGGATTTAAGGAGCGTGAAAGTGATCTTTTCACTTTCAGAAATTTTTTGGATAGAGTAATAACCTTCTAATAGATTCAACCATTTTTCTAGAGAATTTTCATCTATCTAGCCTTCAAATAAGGGGATATAAAAATTGAATTGTACCTTGAAGGGTGTCGGACTTGTGAAATGAATTCTTATCGAAGATGCCTCAATCGCTGCCATCGATAGCCTTCGAAGGATCTGAGAAAATTTTCCATCACCTCGTTCCTTTGTGGCATAAGGGATTCCTTGAGCAACATATTGAAAGAACCTCCTACTTTGTCATCTCTCTTTTCTTCTGCCATGCTAGATCTCCTGGGCTGGTAAGAGAATTTGTCCTCCAGCGGAACTAGATTGAGACCCAACTCTCTACATCCTAACCTCATCGGGGACTTGCTCTAATAAATGACAAGGAGCATCCTACTCTGATACCACTCATATGGATTATTTTTAGAATGACATGAACACAAAAATATAAATGATATATAAAAAGTAAATATGCATAGATAATGCGGATAACGAAAAAATATAGTGAAACCCAAATTCTATTAACGAACAAGAGAGAGAAAAACACTATAGAACAAAAATTGGCAGAATGGGGTAGCTTATCTTTGAAAAGAAAGATATGTTGGCTACACTTCATTTGCAACAAGATTTACATCACACTCCATTTCATTCTTAAAGGGCCTCCTTCACCTCAATTATATATGAGAGAGTGAGAGGAGAACAATTCCCATGATGCATGTGGGATAAATTGGACTAAGTTTATAAAATTCCATAGGCATGTAAAACACTAGGACTTCCTGGACGGTCACCCATCCCAGTAATACTCTAACTTGAGCGTGCTTATCTATGGAGTTCTAGTGGGATCTAGTGCATTAATGCTATGTGTAGGAATTTACATAAGACCACTAGGAAACCATTACATGATGTTTGTAATTAACAAATGAAGATGACATTACATTCCATTCCCCATCAAAAGGGTGAATATCATGGTTTATCAAAACCACGGGCTCAAAATGGTGATTCAGTGGAAAAGGTGGATGTCCACTGATATCCATCTGGATCAGATAGTCATAATGTAGATCATGAAACTTTGGCTGAAAAATGGATATCACGGAACTTGGAATGTGAAATCTTGAACCCATGAACCCACGGTTGCAAAAATAGTTAAGTACATAATAACACAACGGTCGGTCGGACTCATGATATGGAATTATGGATGGAGGTGAAGATCCATGACCCTGTGAACCCGTGAACCAACAGTTTTGAAAAATGGATAAATATAGTATATAGAAAGGGAAAAGACAAGGGAGAAAAGAAAAGGGTAATGAGGGTAGGTATAGAAGACGAAAAATAAATGAAAAAAAAAGAAGTTGGGAAAATAGAAAGGTGAGGGAAAAATTGTAAGCGAGAATCGATCTCAAAAACTGGCTCCAACTATGTGATGATAAACCCCTATGGTTAGTCAAGAATTCATAATATTTATGACTAGGTGCTTCCGTCCATTGGGATATGGAGTCAAAGGTAAGAATATACAAAATGAAAAATAAATTGATGTACGAGGAGAATGAGAAATTTTTAGGTGAAGAAACCTTTCAAATGTTGTCTGTTGATGGGATGCATTAATATTTTACCCTTCATGTCTTTGAGAATATAATAATTAAAACCAAAGATCTTATCGACAATGTATGGTCCAATCCAGAATGCTTCAAATTTTGTATGCATCGATGGATTCTCCTTAGATTTATTCCATAGCAACATCAGTTCTCCCTTTGGATTTTTTTTTATAGTTGCACTCTGATCAAAATATCTTTTGATACTTTTTTTTCTATGAGAAGTTCAATTAAGGGCTTTACTTCTTTCTTCCTCTAATTTCAACAATTGATTAATCCTCCTTTGGATAGGTGAACTATCTTCTGCATTTTTTGTATTAACCGCAAAATTTAAAGCATTGAGTTCGAGGTTGATTGGCATTTTTTCTTCCTTTCCATAAACCAATGTATACGGGGATATCCCAATGCTATCCTTTGGAGTCATTCTTCTCACCCACAATGCATCAAGCAACTTTAAGTGCCAATTCCTTTGGTTCTTCTCAATAGTTTTGTTCAAAATATGGTGCCTTATTTGTGGATTCTGCGAGACCATTTCCTTGCAAATAATAGTTTGATGATTTGCCAATAATAATTAAATATTCTCCATAGAATTCTGTAAACTTTGAACCGATGAAAATCAAATCACTATCAGTGATAAATTTATCTGGGACACCGAATCTTGAAAAAATATTATCTTTGAGGAACTTGATTAATTATTCAGAATCAACCTTTCTTAATGCCACTGCCTCTACCCACTTTGTAAAATAATATGTATCAGTTAGAATATACATGTGTCCCTTTCTTGACCTTGGATTTATCAGCCCGACGACATCAATTCCCCATTGAGAGAATGATTTTTCTACAGTTATGGATTGTAATGACATCGCAAGATCTCTTCATTTTTCCTGAAAATTGTTGGCATGATACACACTTCCTTATTGTAGCATATGAGTCTCTAAAAATAGATGGACAATAAAATATGACTCTTATTATCTCATGGGAAGTTGTAGTAGGTGAAAAATTTCCACCACATATTCCTTCATGAAATTCTCTCATTAGTTCTTGGGCCTTGTTTTCATCAACACATCTCAGTAATATACCATCATAGTTTCTTCTGAATAGTATATCAACAATAAACACATATTGATTTTCCTTCATCTTCAATGTGCTTCTTTCCTTGGGGTTCATGGTGACAAGAAACTACCCGGACCTCAAGTAGAATACAATGTCTCCGTACCATTCTGAATCATCCAATGGTTCTCCTACTGAAATTGAAATCATTCCATCAACATAATCACTATTGGTGATGAACATACATAAAACTTGTCCTTTGAGAACCTTTAAAGGTTTAATTTCAATATCATATTCTTGGATCTTTGCCAACCAGTTGTCCCATTTTCCTTCTCTCAATTGTTGATTCAAATCCATCTTTACTAGCGAGGATGGAACATAAGAAATGACACAGAAATTTAGTATGAATGTCTAAAAGTGCACCACCACTTTCACAAGATCCAGGGCATACTTTTCCAACTTTGAATACCTTAATTCATAATCATGAAGGGTTTTTCTCATGAAACTGATTGGGATTTCTTCACCCTTGGTTTTCCTCCAAGTAAGAACAAATGCAACAAGTTTTTTTATAGAGAACGAATAAATGATGAAATCCCTTTCAAAATATGGAGTAATGAGGAATGGAGTTGTAGTGATTCCTCTTTTTATATTATTGAAAACTTCTTGGGTATCCTCTTTCCATTCAAACCTCTTCTCCTTTTTCAACAAAAAATTGATCGGCTTCACAATATTTGCATAATCAGGAACAAACCTTCGCACAAAATTGATCTTTCCAAAAAATGATTGAAATCCTTTCTTAGATGACTGGGGGTTGAGTTCATTTATTTCTTTAACTCTTTCTGGATCTATATAAATCTATTCCTTGAACACAATATGACCTAATAGTTTTCCTTGAGTTACAGTGAATAAGAATTTCTTTGGATTTAGAGAGACACCATATAATCTACATCTGTCAAAAACTTTTCTCAAGTGATGGATATGGTCACCCCTTGTTTTTTAATTCACTATCAAGTCATCTTGATAATATTCCATGATTTTTCCTATCAACCTAATAAATGAATGATCCATGGCCCTTTGGAATGTGGCTCCAACATTCTTCAAACCAAGGGGCATCCTAGCATATGCATATGTCTCCCAAGGTGTTATGAATGTTGTCTTTTCTTTGTCTTCCTCAGCAACCAAGACTTGATTATATCCAAAAAAACCATCCAACATGGACATGCAGGTTGATCCTATGACTTGCTAGAGAAGGAACTCCATGTTAGGTAAAGGATAGTTATCCTTTATGCTTTCCTTCTTAAGATCTGTGAAATCCACACACATCAAGATTTCCATGGTCTTATTTCTTACTATCACGGGGTTTGAAAGCCAATCAAATTGTCTAATGGGATATATTATTTTGGCCTTCTTTAACTTCTCCAATTAAATATTTACCAAAGGTTTCAATTTGGGGTTCATCATCCTTATTTTTTGCTTGACGGGATTTTCTTCTTCTCTCAAATAAATGATGTGTTGGAATATCATTTTATCATAATCTTTCAAATCATCATAGGTCCATACGAACACATCAAGATACTCTTTAAACAATGCAACATATTGATCAACTTCTTTAATGGTACAATCAACTCCCAAGTTCACATATTTTTGGGAAATATTAGTTCCAATATTGACCTTTCTTATTTCTTGCACCTTTTGAGGTGAAAATTCTTCCAGGAGCTTCCTAGCATGATCATCTTTCGTAAAAAGTGACTCAGATTGTATATAATATTTAGAGACAATAGACAAGTGATTGTCTTCATCATCATCATCCTTCAACAAAAAAAATTCCAACTGTTCATCACTCTCAAACACTTGCAAATATTCCATGTTATCGGGTACATAAGGTCAGCATGATATTTCTACTTGAAAATATGTTTTTCTTTGTATATCATATGGTTTTGACAATGAGGCTGCCAAGGAAAATGAATCTACCTTTTGATTCTTGTCCCTTGGATTGAAGGAAATGTTGAAAGAACTGGAAATTTCCATCAATTCATTAACCCTTTTGAAATATAACTTGAGTCTTTCCTTCTTGATTTTATACTTATGGGTGACCTAATTAATCACCAACTTTGAATCACCAGTTAAAATTAGATGTTCTATCTTCATTTCTTGTGCAAGAATCATCACTTGAATCAAAGCTTCATATTATGCCTCATTATTAGTACATGCAAATTCAAGTCTTATAGCATGTGGATCCATAATAGTTTTTGGACTTATAAGGACAATTCCAACTTTACTACAAGATCTTGAAGAAGCTCCATCGAATGACATCCTCCATTAACCTTCAAACATATAATCTTGATTATCTATGTCTTGCACTTTCTCTAGGCTTTCACTATGTTCCATGTCTAGGATATCATAATTTCCAATCCCTACGTCTATATAATATTCCATTAAATCATTATCTTTCCTTTTGAAAGAGAAGGGTTTCCTGGGTTCACGGGGCACCTTAATCATTGCTCCTTCTTTTCCTGACATCATCATGCAACTTCCATCGTTCATTATATATCCCTCTATCATTGATGACCAATCTCTTCCCATCACAACTTCATATGTCGGAGGAAGGTCTACCACAATAATATTGAAAATCTTAAAAATATGAGGAGTCGTCCTGATCCAAGCATAAGAGTCCTTGATTTCTTCATAAGTTGTCACTTTTCTAGAACCAATTGCATATATACTTTCACCGATCTCATAATTTTTGGTACAACTCATGCCCAATGCCTTCATGACTGCCAGTTGCATGATATTATTGGTTGCGCTAGTGTCAACTAAACAATTATGAAGTGCAACATCATGATTTTCAATTGAAATGTAAAAGGGAGGAATTTTACCTCTCAACTTGGAAATTGACTAGTTCTAGCTTTGTTTCAGACTGCTAACAACAACTTCTAATTTTTAATATGGATCATCCAACAATCTCAAGATATTTTCTCTTTGTTGGGGAATCTTCACCACTTCTGTAAAAGGCAGAGTTATCCTTAATTTTCTCAAGTCCTCTACAACATTGTATGTCATCTGACTGGAGTTTAACATAAGATGTTTCTTCTTATTTTCAAAGTTATCCGTCGTTTTCTCACCCAATCTTTTCTCATTCATTTTTTCTTTATCTTTTTGGGTTTCTCTTTCAGAATCATTATTATTCTTGGATCTATTTGCAAATCCTCTTGTCTGGGAAGCTTTTTCTTGCGATTAGGTTTGTTCTCTCCTTCTTAAAATATATACATGGACGTCTCGCATCCGTCCATCTGCACATTTTAATAAATTTCATCAAGTGAATACTAGTTCTCTTTATCAACCATTTTCTCATCATATACATCATCCATAACAATTACATTGGGAGTAGGATTCCTGGGAACCCTTGGTATTTGTGGGTTATCCATGTTTTCAAACCTCACTTTTTTTTCTTGGGGAGAGTTCCTTTTTTTCTCTAGGATCAACATTCTTTGTTTTTCCACATAATTATCCCCCCTCCTTAGTCTGGTTATCTCATTCTGCATTTTCTTGATAGTTCTATTCATTTGTGAAATTTTAATCTTTGCTTAGTTTCTTGTGCCACCACTACCTTCACATCTAGTATGGTTCCCTTGAAAAATCCTCCTCCAATTGTTTGGTTTTGATTCGGTCGTGTCTTGAATTCTTCATTCTTTCTTGAATTGGAGGCTTTTTGATTACCAATACTTAATCCAACTAGTTTCGTTTGTACTTTTACCAGTACAATGTTGAGTTCGGCACCCATTTCAATCATAATTTATTCCACCTCAATGGATTTAGTCATTTCCCCCTCCAAGGTATCCATTTGGCATGTTTTGATAGAATATTTCACATTCAGGGGCATTGCATTCTTATATAAACCGAGTACGACTGGGTCATTCAGCCTTTTATCTTCTGGAATCTTACTCAAAGTTTTATTGAACCCCAGATTAAAATATTCTATTCTTTCATTCTTCCTAAAACCAATATGGGTGAAATTGGTGAAAAGGGTATCATAAGAAATTGGATGGGAGAACATAGTCAGGAACATGGCTTCGAGGTCATTAAATGAGTGAATTGATCTACTGGGTAATGTTGTATACAATTCATATGCTCTTCCTAATATGGTTTGTATAAATAACCTTACCATGACATAGTCCTACTCAACACAGTAAAATTCACAAACATCAAGAAATAAGTGAAGGTGCTTCTTTCGATCAATTGCTCCATATCGAAAAAATTCCTTCAGGGTGCCCTTAGGGAGAATAGGGATATCATGTTTCTCAGCTAGAATATTCAAAGGGGAATCTCTTATTCTTATTCTATTTTCAAACCTTAGGTTTTCTTGGTTTCTTGCAACATCTCTCCCACCTCCTTGTCTCTCCTCATGCGAGTATTCTCGCGGTTGTTCATTTATTTCTTCCATATCTGAAGAGATTCCAAGAATATGATTTTTACTTCTCAGAATAAAGAGTTGTTTTATTTTACTTCGGGTAATGCATCCCTTGTATTTGTCCAACTTCAACCCCGAGCTTGTTCTTGTGTTTCTCTAGCTAGCCTTCGGTTTCTTCAGTCTTGTCGCTCCTCTCTCCTATGTCTCTGGAGGATTTCTCTTTATTATTATTGGACTAAGATCTTCTAGGAACTTTCCAACTCTTCTCAAGTCTCGGCTATTGCTATTACCAGATTATATAGCTAATGTAAGATGCATCGCTGATTATTCAATCCAATTTCCAAGTGGGGTTGATCAGCCTGGGGAAAAGTCATATATTTTTAAAAAATGCAAGACCAAGTTCTAAATTTCAGTCCATTCCTGAGTATGGTCGCCAAAAATTTTGACACTTGAATCCGTTAGGATAGAAAATAAAACCTGATGAGGGTGTAAATCCCCCTGCATTTTTATAGAGGTGGTAATCCTCTTTAGTATTTTCATAGGACTATAAATTTTCAGAATATGGGACTTTGGAGAAATCCTTCATGGTAATCAAACAAATATAAAGATTGCAAGAAAAAATAAAAAGATTTTTTTTTTGTTTTCTATTTAAATAAAGTTCCTGAGAAATGACCAGGAACCACACACTTCATACATTTAAAGAAGATAAGTAAAATGTCCTCACATCCATCATAGTTAAAATATAGATTTTTGATCACATAAAATAAAAAAGAAGATGATCTGCATGCATAAGAGAACTTTAACAGAGTGGACACATTGGAAGCTCAAATAGAGATAATGATAGATCAATCTCAAATACTTTATACACAAAAATCAGAGTTACAAATAACGGTCGAAACTGATCCCAAAATAACTCTCTTGAAATGTCTAAAAAATATATAGTTTGTTACATATTCTTTGAAATTTAAAATGCGTTTGTCATAAAGACTGGGATCGAGGCCCCCGCAAATCATAAATAAAATATAAAAAACAATTAATCTTGTAGAAGGAGGATGATGGGTGGTAAAATAACAACAAGACCTGGAAAGAAGAAAAGATAAATTATCAAACTTCGGTTAAACCTTTCTAATCAAAGAAGCAGATTAACTGGATGAAGGAACTTATAAAGAAAGAAAGATGTGATCAACATAAAATTACTATAAGGTCTCTCATGTATTTACTTTCTTGCTAGTGTCCTTTTATTATATTCATTAATAGTTACATGAACCCTCTCAATTTTCTCTTGCCCCCCATTGGTCAATTTGTCGATTTCTTTCATGAACCATTCTTCAATATATTTCCTCATTTTCTCCACGTTTCTCTCATGCCGGATTTTTATGTTGAACAACTTGCCCTCCAAGTCTCTCAAATCAAGGAAAATATCATGTAATGCTTCCTCAATGTCCTTATTTTTCATGGAGTATTACACTAGCCAATTTTCTATGTCGTCCTCATCATATTCAAGTATAGCATATAAATTTTCAACTGACAACCCTTTAAAAATCTTAACTTGTTCGTCAAATTTTTTCTTTGTTAGGAACATTGAGTTGAGAATTATTTTGGGGTCTTTTACTTTGTTAGTATTTCCATCTAAGTCTATCTCCATGAGCCTCTTGAATATTTATTCCCTCTTTGATATAGATTGTTTGCACGCTTGACCAATATTATTCAATTTTTTTATCTTTTCTTTCTAGCACGTGTTCAACTCTTTTATCCGACTTGGGGAGAGAAGATACTCCTCTCTTGTCCTTAGTTTTGTCATGTTGGAAAATTTGTTTCCAAAGGGTAGTAAAACATCAAGGTAAAAACCTTCCTCATTCTTTGGGTCATCTTGAAAATACTCATGGAAGGAATTCTCCCTCGAGCCAAAAGTAACAATGGTTTTTGAAATTTCCCATGCCTCTGTGATTAATTCCATTCTTTTCTTAACGTTTCTTTCTACATAGCTTCTAGATGATGTAAGTAGGCTTGAAGATCCTTTCAATTTAGCAGTGGGTGTCGTGGGTCTGAGTATTTTCGGAGGATTGGAAAAAAGTGGAAGAGGCATTAATACGTGTTTTCCAATTCAAGACCACCAATGGAGTCATCTAGAGCATCCCCAATTGCTCTCTGAATTTTATAAATATGGGAAGGCCTCTTATCTCTTAGTTCAACCTCTGAATGATATTTTCCTTTCTTATTCTTCATATCACCTTTTTCAATAATTAATTTCTTGGATTGTTTGTCAAAGACAACACTATGAAAAGAAAATGAATCTTCTTCATTGAATGTCTCATTCTCAATGATTTCCAATGATGAATTCTGATGGGTCATATTTCTCAGCTGATCGGTGGTGGGAAATATTTTCTCAATGTTCACCTCAAGCTCCAATTATTCAAGAGAGAAGTTGTTGATGTCATGTTCTATGCAATGATATTCTACCTCTTGCACAACATTCTTCCACTTTTTTCTCATAGGAAGATTGTGAGAGCTCTCAGTTTTTCCAGGAGGGGGATTTTTTTCTCCTCCATTGTTGGAAGTACTGTTGGTAACTTTCCTGGTTGGGTGGGTCATTGGAGCATTGATATGAGATGTGGTAGTTTTAGGAGTAACAGTTAGGGAATGGGTGCTCTTCTCGTTGGGACCCCTTCCTTTATTCTCATAAAAATAATTAGTAATATGTACTATTTCCAAGTCACCAACATTGTGAGAATGAGGGCCCAAGTTTTTAACTTCTTCTTCACTCAGAATAGTATGAATAAATGAATTGTTGAATCCTACTACCAACATATGTTCCACAAAAATTCTATTAGGGTCAAACCACTTTATCTTTTTAGCATATTTCAGATTCACATTATGGAAGTGGTTCACAAACTCATTGATTTTGTTTATATTCCTGAATATAAAGTCTCCAATTTTCCAAGGCAAGGGTATGAATTTTTTTTTTCCATTTCTCATGGAAAAAGTTCAGCTAGAAATTATACTACCTTGCTACTTCCATGATAAACATTTTATCAAATAAATGGCATGGAAGAAAAGAGGAATTTTCCTTTGAGCCAAAAATCCTGATAACATTATGATTTTTCATCTTCTCTAACGTCCCCTTTTTATCGAAGAATTTATTTCCCTAGTTGTATATTCTGGGGGTATCTTTACCAAACAATAGTCCTTTGAAGACAAAAACAAAATCATTGTAAACTTAATAAAAATGCAAAGAATCCTTGTGTCTCCACAAATCTTGGTACCAGAAGGTAACTAGATCAAGTTCACACTTCACCCTCTTACAAATAGACAATTTTGGAAATTGACATTAATATGCTATCGCAAACACCAAATAAGAATCGATGAAGAATTTCTTGTCTTTTTTGTACCATGACAATTGGGAGGAGATTTCAATGGAAATAAGTTTTCCCGAATTAAAAATAGATTTCTCTTTAACTGTAAAATATTAAATATAAAGAATCATTCAAGAAATGGTGGCGATTCTTTCTTGGCCTCTCAGCCGAGTAAACAACCAAGAAATTTCCCAAAATGGGTTTTTAAATGAATCGACCTGAATCCTGGTAATGTCTTCTGGGAAAGCCGTGGGATTCTCCAAGAACTTGGGTAAGTGGTCCAGGCCGTTGTCATGCCTTTTTAGGAAATCACTGCAGTCCTCTCCTTTGAAGGTAAGTGTTGTCTTAGGGATCTTCAATATCTTACAAAATATTTGTTGTGAAAGAGATATGGGGGAATTATCTTGGAGTTGTATGATTCATTGAATCGATACATATTTCTCAATGCACCATGAAACCAGTTCCTTGCAGTAGAAAACCTCTAGGAAACACCCTGCGCGAGAAAATTTGGATGTTCAGATCACTTATTTTTTAGCAGAAGGAGATGAATAGTAAGAATATGCTTTGGACCACTGTAATTTTTGGTATTCATGCCCAACAATATTCAAAGTATCACCGCAGAACTATTGTCGAGTTGCTACTGCCATAGGTGTATGAGAATGTTATTTTAACCAGATAATACTTGAAATGAACTCTTGAGAGAGATAACAATAATATAATCTTTGGAAAATCATGCTTCAATGTGGTTTAATGGGAAATATCCTTGATCCCTTCACTTATTAATGACAATTTTTACGAAACATGCATGATGAGTTATTAGCATTAAACCATACTTAAATTCGTATTGGGAAAAAAATAAATATGGTGGGGGAGGATGAGAGAAATTTGAATTTGGGAACTTTTGTGAACCTGCCAACCTAGGAACTCACCAACCCGCAGTTGCGAATGATAAAAAATAGTCTAAGTGTTACACTGTAGCCAGTCCAACTCAATTGGAGAAATGTGATACTTAGGATCTTGATATCCATGAAAAGTCTGATGGTCATAATGTAGATCATAGATCTTTGGGTGGAAAATGGATATCACGGAACTTGGAATATGAAATCTTGAACTCGTGAACCTGCGGTTGCAAAAATAGTTAAGTAAATAATAACACAACCATCGGTCAGACTCATGATATGGGAGTATGGATGGAGGTGAATATTCGTGATCCCGCCAACCCTCGAACCCGATGTTTTGAAAAACGACTAAGTATAGTAACTAGAAAGGGAAAAGAGAAGGCAGAAAAGAAAAGGGGAATGAGGGTAGGTATAGAAGAGGGAAAATAAATGGAAAAAAATAAGTTGGGAAAATATAAAGGGGAGGGAAAAATCAGAAGTAGGAATTGATATCAACAACAAGTTTCATAACTTTGGGTCATCATCTTTTCCATCATTTCTTGTTTGTCATAGTGATGACTTAAGAAAACTTTGGCATGAGTGGTTTGGTCATTTAAACTATCGCTCATCGCAAAATCTATGTAATCAATATATGGTGAATGGTATTCCTCTTGTTTCTTGTAGAGATGGTGTTTGTGCTAGTTGCATTCTCGGAAAATATATTCATCGAGATAGTTTTGACAAACATGCCTCTTGGCATGCCTCAACCCCTTTGATGCTTGTTCATAGTGATTTATGTGGTCCTCTTTCTTATCCTTCTTTATATGGGTGAAAGTATTTCTTAAATTTCATTGATGACTTCTCCATATGCACTTGGGTTTACTTCTTAAAACTTAAGAGTTAAATTTTTGAAAAACAATTGGCCCGCAAGGCCCTTCTAGAACAACAATATGGACATCAACTTCAAAGGTTAACAAAAAAAATGAAGGAGAATATGTGAAAATTAAATTTACAAGTTACTGCACTACACAGGGTATTCAAATGCAACATAATGTTCCATATACACCACAACAAAATAGTGTTGCTAAAATAAATAATCACACATTAAAAGAAATGGCTAATTGTATGATTGAATCTAAGGGATTAAGTCTTCATTATTGAGTGGAATCCATTAACAATAAAAATTACATAGTAAATCACACTCCTAAAAAGTCTCTAAAAAATATAACACTCGAATAAGCATGGAATAAAATCAATCCAAAGGTAAACCACTTATGTTTATTTGGTAGTGTAGCATGGGCTCACATTCTGGTTGAGAAAAGGAAATATTTACAACTTAAAAGTGAGGAAGTGTATTTTTGTTGGATATTTTGAAGATGTCAAAGGTTACATACCTCTTCAACCTTATTCAAATTAAATTATTTTAGAAGATATGTTAAATTTGATAAAAATCTCTTGGCCTGCGAGTGTAGTCCAGTGTTCATGCCATCTTCAGCTTGTGATCAATATTCAACATTTGTTCCATATTCTATTCTTATTCTAGTTTCTTCTTCTTCAAATGACGACAATGAGGATGACAATACACCTCTACCTTCTCACCTTCCTCCAAATGAGTCCATTGAACATGAACCTGCACCATCACCACCACTTCCAATATGGGTCCATTCAACATGAGAAGCAATTGGTGATCTTGTCAGTGATCCTTCAGATTAGTTTTAGACTCATTCATAGTTACAACAAGCCTTTAATCTTTTGGCTCAAGTTTCAAATACTCATGATCCAAAAACATTTACAGAAGATTTAGATCATCCAAATTGGGACACAACAATGAGCGAAGAGTATCGCTCTTTAATGGAAAATGATACTTTGTATCTTGTACCTCTTTCTAAAGGATGGAAACTTGTCATATGTAAATGGGACCTCAGGGTATTTTTTAAGAATTCAAATATTATATATGTGTATAGTATTCTAGGTGATTATTTCAATTTGAAAATTTATATATACACTATATGGAAAAATATTCGATACGGAACATACAATTTAGTATTAAAACATGTAGCCCGCAGCGGTGTAGACCGACTGACAAGTGTTGTGTAAATGGAAGGAAATATGTAAATGAGGTATCAATTTCGAATCTCACCCTGATTTACCCATGCACCATGATTGCAGGATGTGTGGATGCACCTGTAGGTTATAATGTTAGCATATGGGAATCGACCTCGTGTCACATGAGTATGAGAACTGCCCAAGTTGTCAATTCTGCCAGTACCAAAAACAAAGGTATAAAAAAATGTAAATTTTTGGTGAATATTATCAATTTAATCATATTTGTGTACAAAATAGGAGAAAGTTTCACCAAATTGGCGAATATTGTTTTCAAAAAATGGTCAAAAAATATCTAATTTGCAAAATTTTTCCTCTAAAAAATACCCTGAAATGGGTGTACGAAAATAAGTATACATTTGATGGAAGTGTTGAAAGACAGAAGGCCTTATTAGTTTCCAAATGGTTATCTAAAGTTGAAGTCATTGACTATAATGAAATATTTTCCCTTATAGACAAAATTAATTCCATCTATCTTGTTCTATCCCTTGTTGCCTCACACAAATACGAAGTCCATCAGATGGATGCCAAATTTTATTTCTTGCATGGGGATTTGCGAGAATAAATATACATGGAAAAACCTCTTCGATATATATGGAATGACTCTATCCTTGTTTATATCCTTAACAAATCTCTTTATGGTCTTAATAAAGCTCCTTGAGCTTGGTATGAAAAAATGGACAACTTTCTTCTTGACGCTGATTTTTCTAGATGTCATTCTCACCCTAATGTTTATACCAAGAAAGTAGGAATACATCTCATAATACTTGTTATGTATGTTGATGACCTCATCCTCACTGTAGGTAGTCACCCTAAAATTTTAATCCATGTGAAATCCATCCTTAAAAATAAATTTGAAATGAAATGAGACTTAGGCTATTTGCATTATTTTGTTGGCCTGCAAGTATTGTAAGCCAAGGAAGGAATCTTTCTTTCCTAGTCTAAGTATGTTTGTGACCTTATTCATTTATTTCACATGGATGATTCTAAACCAACTCCTTATCCCTTCCAGTCTGGAGTCAAACTTGCATCCACTTATACTACTCTCAAAGTTGATGCCACTTTGTAATGTTAGTTATTTGGTAGTCTCTTATCTTTGACTCATAATCGACCTATTATTTCCTTTGTTGTTGGTATTGTTTCCTAGTATGTGCAAACACCCCATGAAATCCATTGGAAATCCACTAAAATGATAGTTCGATATGTCTAGGGTGTAGTTCGGTTTGGGATACATTACATTTTAGGGGGGACTCCTTTGTTGGTTAGTTTCATTGATTCATATTGGGTCGAAGACCTTGATAATCAAAAGTCTACTATAGGTTATATTTTTATCCTTGGTTGTAGACCTATCACTTGGGATTATAAGAAAAAACAGGTTATTTCTCTTTCTTAAGCATAAGCAGAGTACTGAGTAGTGATTAATGCAATTCAAGAAACCTTGTGGATTTGACAGATCCTTTCAAATTTTTGATTCCATAAACAACATTCAACCACCCTCTAGTGAAACAATTAGAGTTCCATAAAGATCTCCAAATATCTATTTCAACATCAATTTAATAAATACATTGAGATATATATGCACTTCATGAGAAATATCATTCATGATCAAGTTATTGAAGTTCCCTTCTTCCCTACAGAAGATAAAGTTACAAACATTTTTGCAAAGTCTCTTACAAAAGAAAAGTTTTCCAAACTTAGATCTATGTTAGGAGCTCAGGAAGTTGTAATTAATCGGGATAGGCTTTAATTCATCCTTCTTGTAACGAACCGCCTCGTTACGCCAACCGTTCGAGTGATAGGTGCAAATTTTTTTGTGTTGAAGGTGTGTGCGCATGTGTGGGAGTAACAACATGCTTAACTCTACGATGCCACTCGACTAACAACAAGACTCAACACGAGGTTCAGCACAAGAACGCTGAACGCCTCAATGAGAACCATCACAAACACAACATAGGCAGAGGTGCACAACGCAGACACTCAACGAAAAGTAAAACTGACCACTATATACGACTGACCTCCCACCCGTCCTACCCTGCAAGGTTAGGACCTCCAAGACACATAATCAACGCTCAAGCCCGGTTTCCCATCGTCCTTAACCATTTAAGGTCTCAGGGCTGGCGACTGTTCTGATGAACCTGGAGGTGTCTACATCCCACCCGACACAACAAACCAAGCAGCCAACTGTTCACAATCAAGCTCAACATAACTAAGAAGAACAATTGCGCCCTTTACGGATGGAGCGTGACAAGAAGACTCCGACAGCAGAACACTAAATCAACATTATTGCAAGAACAACACCCCCATTTACTAGCTCTGAGCGATCTATTGTACTTACGCCCAGGACATTTTACCATGTGTCTTATCAATATCAAGAGATCTCACTAATGTCGCAATAAGATAACTACATTCTTTTATTCTAACTTTTAATCACACTAAAATAATTATAGGTCACACCTTCCTCTCCAATCTGGCAAATGGTTGTATGGTAAGAACGATACAACTTCATAATTCAACTTTATGATACTAATATGAATTTAAAACAAAAGTTCCATGACATATGCATGCTAGGGCATTCTTCCTTCACCTACATTAATAAGACTAGCATCGTCTATAGGTTCACCTACTCGGACTAACAATATCTTCATAGGAATCTGCAATATATATATATAAACTCGCATTTCATAAGGCAATAGATAAAATGGGCAATATTGAAAGGGAACAATTATTCGTATATAAAAACAATATTGAGGGAAGAACTAGTTAAGAATCGACATATAAGCAGTAGCATTATACATAAAATTTATCATCTTATCCGAGGTCCATCCGAAATGAGATTAACAATTACAATATTGAATATGGCCATCTATAATTATAAAATACAAGGGACATTAATAAGAAGTTAACCCATTTTTAAAAGCACCGTAATAAGGTAACATTATGAAAAAGGTCAATAACTAAAATTATCACTGTTCAACGATAACATAAAATAAACTCAGAGGTAGGAGCATCATCTTATTTAGGGTAGCACTTAACCTCCATTCATGTCGTCACCATAAGTAAATCTGTGTCAGTAATATAAGACAGCATTCAAGGACTATATTAAAGAGTATCAATTTAGAATGGCAAAAGTAAGTTATCTAGGCAATAAGCACTTTTATCAAAAAGGCAAAAAGTAAGTTATCTAGGCAATAAGCACGTTTATCAAAAGGCAAAAGTAAGTGGGC
>JASDQU010501937.1:9963-29746 GCA_032191745.1 Picea mariana
AAGCTACAAAAATTATGGATCATTTGAATGTTTTCAATACACTAATTTTTCAATTATCTAGTATGGATGTAAATTATGAAGATGAGGATAACGGAATTACACTATTGTATTCATTTCCGAAGTCCTAGGATTATCTGTTCACATCTATGTGGTTAAGCTCAACAAATTCCATTGATTATGACATTTTTGTGAGAGATCTATTGTCTAAGGAAATGAGGATAAGATCTAGTAAAGAAACCTCAACAACAGAAGCAATGGTGGTAAGAGGTTGATCTATAGAAAGAGGGAAAATTAGAGAGGTACATCAATGTCTAACTCAAAAGGAAAGAACGGTAAACAAAAATGTTGGTTCTGTGGAAAATAAGGGCATCTCAAGAAGGATTGTTAGAAAAGATCGAATGCATCCAAAGAGGACTCCACAAAAGAAGAAAAGGAAGATAATTTAGCTTAAACAAGTTCAGGTTCCATTTCAGGTATGGTTGATGAGGTATTGTCTACTTTTGATTTGTCACATCAACATCAGCACTGGTTGTTACATTATGGTGCATCCAACCACATGTGTCTTCATAGAAATTGGTTCTCAACTTACTAATCTATTGTGGTGGTGTTGTTTTTATGGGAAATGATTTTTTCTGTAAAATTGTTGGGGTTGGTAGCATCTGGATTAAAATGCATGATGATTCTATAAGAACATTAACATATGTAGTGCATGTACCTGAACTTAGAAAGAACTTGGTATCTTTGGGAGTTCTAGATTCTAATGGTTATAGGTGTATAGCTTAAGGTGGAGTATTGAAGGTGTCCAAAGGAATCTTAGTAGTCATGAAGGAAAAGAGGATTGGGCACGTTTATCAGCTTGAAGGAAGGACATAATTAAATCAAGCAGTGGTAGAAAGTGAAGGTGCAAGTGTCGTGGGAAAATTGGTGAAGAGACAATTTGACGACAGTGTTGCATGAAAATTATCTCAGGCTATCCATATTAAAAAGTGTGACAATTTTGAAATTGTCACATGCCAACCTTGTCTAGGGCATGGCAATCCAAAAATTAAAGGTATTTTTCAAAAGCATGGTATGAAAGTTATCTCTTTTTTTTATTATGCACATGAAGCATGAAAGGGTGACTATTGTTATATTTTGTGCTTAAAGGAATTCTTTTAGGCATAAGTGGGTGGAGGATGTGTATTAAAATATTATTTTAAAAGGTGGATCATTTATTGTTTTAATAAAAGGTTTATATATTAAATATTTGTATTAAAAAAATTTGGAATTCATATATAATATTGTTTCTCCATAGTTTTTTAAAAAGGTTGTGTTTTATAAGCAGTGATTTTGAAGTTTTTTGCTAATGGTGAAAGTGCAAAGTTCTAAGTTTGAGGTGGAGAAATCCAGTGAAAAGAATAACTTTGAGCTATGGAAGATCAAGATGCGGGATCTACTTGTGCAACAAGCATTTCAAAAGGATTTCTTGGGCAAGTCAAAGAAACCAAAAATCATGAAAGACGAGGATTGGGAAGATCTAGATGCAAGAACCCTCAATACCATCCGTTTGTTTCTGGAAAATGAAGTGTTTTTCAACATCGTTGGAGAGGAGAGAACAACAGGTTTGTGGAACAAACTGGATAGACTGTATATGAAAATTTCCTTGATGAGCAAAATCTTCTTGAAGAGGCAGTTGTACATCTTGCAAATGAAAGAAGGTACAAAAATTATTGATCATTTGAATGTTTTCAATACTCTAATTTGTCAATTATCTAGTATGGACGTAAATTATGAAGATGAGGACAAGGAAATTACACTATTGTGTTCATTTTCAGAGTCCTGGGATCATGTGATCACATTTATGTGGTTCATCTCAGCAGATGACATTGATTATGACATTGTTGTGGGAGCTCTATTTTCTGAGGAAATGAGGAGAAGATCCACTAAAGAAACCTCAATAGTAGAAGAAATGGTAGTCAGAGGTCAATCTATAGAAAGGGGGAAAACTAAGAGAGGTACATCAAGGTCTAGGTCAAAAGGAAAGAAGAATAAACAAAAATGTTGGTTCTGTGGAAAATTAGGGCATCTCAAGAAGGATTGTTGGAAAAGACATAATGCATACAAAGAGGACTCCACAAAAGAAGCAAAGGAAGCTTATTTAGCTGAAACAAGTTCAATTTCCAGTTCATGTATGGTTGATGAGCTATTGTCTACTTATGATGTGTCTAGATCGGGATCTGGATGGGATTGAATCAACTCAGCACCTGGAAAGCATGTTGGCGCCCATGCATCCCAGTCACTGCCACCCACTTCCTCCCACCTGGCCATCGTTCACTCGTTGTTCCATGTGAGTTTGCACCATTGCCTCGCCTACTCACCCTCACCTTCCTCCACGTCCGCCTGCCAATTATCTCTACAAAGGCCCAACAAATCACAGGTGGAAGATATTCAGAGTGCGGCCAACATGCTTTCCAAGTGTCGAGTTGATTCAGGCCCGTCCAGATCCCGATGCAGGTAGTTAATGAAAGAGAAAGAGGTGTTTGAGACATTGTCTCCCTCCATAAATGGAAATCCAGAAAGGACTGGAAAATCTGAGCTCGTGTCCGACAAAGAACTACATGCGCAGTCTAACAGAGAAGGTTCAGATGGAAAAGCTCACGTCTGACAGAGATCTACATGCACAGTCTGTAGAAAAAGATCCGACATAAAGCCTACAATGCATGAATCGATCACTCCTCTAGTGGTTGTAGTCAGTCCTGAGTATAAAGATGTATTTTTGATATTTTTTTATGGTCGATGGTTGAGCAAGGCTCCCGCATTGTAAAGTTTAGATGAAGCTCTGGTTCTCTAGTAATGTATCTTGATTTGAGATTTCTTGTTTAATCTAAGTCAAATTTCCCCTTCATATTCTTTGTCTCTGATACTAAAGTATCCATGATTGAAGGATTCACATGGATTGTTTTAACTGTATTGTGATGTATGTTTGATTATAGTCCTTTTTTAACGTTCTTCAATTTCATGAAACTTTGAATCTAAGAGGATCTCGTATTTGAAGTTTTTTCGCCTTAGGCCGCTTGAAGACCTGATGTCCATAGAAGACCTCCACAATTTCCTCACTGAAGTCTTCCTCCTAGTCACATTTACTACAACTTACTGACTGAAGTTAATCAATACTGCAATTGCTTATGCATGTTGGTCCAGTTTTCTGAGTTAAAATGATATTAGCTTCAATTTGCGCCCATTTGGCCTCTTTAAAATTATTCATTGTGACATATAAACTGATGGGTACTAGGCTTACCTTCAACGCAATTTGAATGTGACTTCTAGTGCTAACAACAGTGTAGACAAAATTTTAAAACAGGAAGACATATAAGCAAAGGTATCCTTGATTACATTCATTTCGATGTTTGGGGACCATCCCCTACAATTTCTTTTGGAGGATCATCATATTTTGTGACATCTATAGATGATTACTTGAGAAAGGTTTGGGTATATTTACTTAAAAGAAAAGATGATGTATTTAATACTTTTAAGCAATTCCGAGCTTTGGTTGAAAAGAGCACTGACAGTTCAATCAATTGTTTAAAAACAGATAATGGAGGTGAGTTCATATATGTGGAATTTGAGAACTATTGCAAGGAAGTTGGGCTCGAAAGACATAAGACCACAGTTTATACTCCTCATCAGAATGGTGTTGTTCAATGCATGAATAGGACTCTTCTAGAGAGAGAAAGAAGCATGATCAGTAATGCCAAGTTACAGCAGGAATTGTGGGAAGAAGCAGTTCTTACAGCGTGATATTTCATAAATCAGTCACCATCAACTTCAATAAATGTAAGATTCCATAAGAGGTATGGACAGGTCATTTTCCATTCATGTGATTATTCAAATCTCAGAATATTTGGTTGTGATGCTTATGCTCTTATTTCTAAAGATCGACATTCTAAGTTAGATCCTAGATCAAAGAGATATGTCTTTGTTGGTTATGGCGATGGATTTAAGGGGTACATATTGCGGGATCCTACTACCCACAAACTCATCATAAGCATAGATGTAGTATTTGATGAATCCCCACTCTTAAAATCATAACTGGTAGATGTTGAAGTGAGACAAGAAAATGTACCACAAGTTCACAAAATTTAGTTGGAAACTTAGCCATCTTCATAAAGGGACGAGCATGAAGAAGTTCCATAAGAAGAAGATGAAGATGCAGAAAATATCTAGGAATTGAGGATATGCCTCAACCATCTTTAAAGAGATTTACACGGGTCAAGAATCCTCCTACAAGGTATGACGATTATGTTTCATCTATGGATTTGGATTCTATTGATGGAGAACCTAGTTGTTTTCAAGAATAAATTAAGGTATCTGAAAGTGTTTAATGGAGAAAATCTATGAAAGAAGAAATGGATGATCCAGAATTGGATCCAGGAGCCAAAATGGGTCTAGGAAGGCCTAAAAATCAAAGTTCTTAGAATCTCTTCAAAATGGATGTGTGCGTAGGCCTCGTCGATGCGAACCCAATGCAACTTGAACGGGCTCAAACGGACGTTGTATTCAAAATATGTCGTGATTTGTTCATTTGGCCAAACAGGTAAAATTTGTTGATTGTACAGTCCGTATAGTGTTGATGTGGCAGCTGACCGTACAGTCTGTACGGACGTACAAGTGACGTGGCAGTGAGTTGGCATGCTGATAGGGAAGACAGGTGGATGATTCAGACTATGACACATGGAACCATTGCAAGGGTGACACGTGTCACATCCGTACAGCTGACGTGGCAAGGACCGTACAAGCGTACGACACGTGGAAGCTGACTGGACTGACAGGCTGATGTGGACAGCTGCTAACGTGGATGGACATGGTCGAATCAGATATTGACACATGTCATTGTTGGTTGGAAAATGATACGGTGCCACGTGGCCCAGTCCTAGGCTGCCACGTGGCACCCCTCCATTGGTCGTAGTGTTTGGCAAAAGTTTGGGTTCAACGGGATTCGAACCCGTGACCTCCGCTCCGAGCCGCAAGCAGTTTGGCAGGGTCGGGATAAAAATCCACCCATGGTAGTACTTAAAAACATATGTGTAAATGTTTTATTTAAAGTGATGTGGTGATAAGTTTGGGCGGATTAAGGGCTGGGCCCTAGTCCCAGCCTCGACACGAACCATACGACCATACACCACATGTCCACACTCCTAAAACGTTTGGCGCATATTTATGTATGGAGTTGGCCCAGCCCTCATCGCATATAACCTTACCACATGACCGTTGATGTTCCATTGGCGCGAGGGGATTCTATGAGTTGGATAGCTCCCAGTTGCATGCCACTACCATATGACCTATGCCCCGACTACAAATACATTTGTTGCAGATGTTTGGGGGTTAGCGTCGGTCAGTCGGGCTAGCCCACCAACCAGGGCGCTTGAATAGGGGTCAGGGCTTAATACAACGTGTGCGTGGAAGGTAAGGATCAGGCCATATGGCCATGTCTACGATCAGGGGTTGAGGCTTAAGGGCCAGACCAACGCGCGCCTAGTCAGGGCCACATGGAGGGCGTACACATCAATAGGGGCCTGAAGATAAGGGGATGCACTTGAGTTTTGGCCAAAAGTGGGTTTTTCACTTTATATTATGATTTTTAATGGATTATTAGCCAGATTTAGGATATTTAGTCCATTTTTGGAGGATCTTGGGCCCTTTTTTAGGCCAAATCTTGGGGGGAAGTTGGGAATTTGTTGCCAACTTCAGGCCTATATAAACCAGAGGTTCTTGGAGCCATGAGGGATGGTTCTGATCAAGAAAATGTTGATGAATCATTGAGGCAAAACCATTTTTATGCAGGGAAGCTATTGAGGAGAGCACCTTTGCGGGCCATTTCTGGGAGCTTCATTCATCCGTTTTTAGTGTCGTCAGTTTTGAAGGGTTCTTGAAATCTAGTAGAACACAGGTAGCTCATTTTGGTAATCCATTGGCACTTATATGATGTACATTTAAAGCTTCGAATAGAAATAAGAAAGCCTCACCCACTGAGACAAAGGCCCAGAGACGTAGGCGAGATTGCCGAACTTCGTTATCACTTTGGTGTTTATGGTTTGTTGTTCTTCATGCTTATTTTCAGATCTGTATATTGCTTAATGGCTACTATGTTTCCTCTTTAATTCTTCCTCTTTCATCAGTTTCCTAAATGGAAAAATAACTCAACCATTGTCGTTAAAATATCTTTTTGGATCAATGGATGCCTTAGAGAGGAATAAAACATGGGACCTGGTAGAACTTTCAAAGGATGGGAAGGTTGTCGACTGCAAGTGGGTCTACAAACTGAAAAAGGGTGTTGATGATAAATTTGAAAGGTATAAATCAAGACTCGTAGAAAAAGGGTATTCACAAAAGGAAGGTATTGATTTTCATGAGATATTTTCACCAGTTGTGAAGCTTGTTTAATTTCGTGTTGTATTAGCACTAGTTTCTTTACTTGATCTTGAGTTAGAGCAGCTAGATGTTAAAACATCATTTCTACATGGAGATTTGGATGAAGATATACATATGGAACAACCAGAAGGGTTTTTTTAGGATCACAATAAGAGGTTTGTTTGCAAACTCAATAAGTCATTGTATGGCATGAAATAGTCTCCTAGGCAATGGTACAAGAAGTTTGATTCCTTCATGGTGAGCCTAGATTTTACAAGAAGTGAATATGATCATTGTGTTTACTTTAAAAAGTTGGAAAATGGCATGCTCATTATTTTTATGTTATACGTTGACGATATGCTTGTGGAAAACAAAAGCATGGTCAAAATCAGCAAGTTAAAGGATCAATTGGCTAGGCCATTTGATATGAAGGATCTAAGAGAAGCAAAACAAATCTTGGGCATGGAGATACACAGAGACAAGAAAAATGGTAAGTTGTGTTTATCACAACAGAAGTATGTGGAGAAAATACTTATGATATTTGGTATGAATAATGTGATACTCGTACAAATCCCTTTGGCTTCCCATTTCAAGCTTTCTTTAGGTTTATGTCCTAGTAATGATGAAGAAAAGGATTATATGTCTCATGTACCATATGAAAATGAAGTAGGAAGTTTGATGTATGCGATGGTGAGTACTAGACCAGATATTTCACATGCAGTTGGTGTTGTAAGTAGATACATGGAAAATCTAGGTAAAGAGCATTGGGCAACAGTGAAATCGGTGCTTCGGTATCTTAGAGGAACAAGTAATTATTCTATCACCTATGATCGTTCGAGTGATTCAATTTGCAATTATGTAGATTAAGATTTTGCGGTTGACTTGGACAAAAAGAGATCCAATTCAGGATATGTCTTTACTCTTGTAGGAGGACCTATTAGTTGGATGTCAAAGATTCAAAATGTATTTTCTTTATCCACTACTGAGGAAAAACATATGGTTGATTCACATGCATGCAAGGAGGAAATTTGGTTAAAAGGTTTGTTGGGTGAGTTTGGAAGGATGCAGGACAAGGTGAAAGTATTTTTCAATAGTCAAAGTGTTATTCATTTGGCAAGCAATCCAACTTATCACAGTAAGACGAAGCATATTTTTATAAAATACCATTTTGTAAGATAGGTGGTTGATGAAGGGGGGTGTCTCTAGAAAATCTCCATACAAAAGTGAATTCTATAGACATGTTTATGAAACCAGTTTTATTAGAGAAGCTACGATAGTGTTTGGCCTCTCTTGGCTTGCAAAAAAGGTGATGAATAAATTAGTCCATGATATATTAGGTAAATTGTTGTCAAGGTGGAGATTGTTGAAAACATGTCAACCAATTTCCCATGTGGTAGCATGCACATGCACATAAGATAAATTTAGAGTGAGCATGCATGCACTTTTTAGTGAACAGTCTCTATAAATGGTGGATCTTTTTATAACCAATTTGTCTAACTGTTTGAGAGATGTTATATATATATGAGCATGCCCATAGAGGTGTGTGTGAGAAAGATGCAATACTTTGGAGTGTGATGTGTGTGTAGAGAGGAGAGGATGGTTGTATGCATGTGTTGGCTATTGTGATTCTCCCTTGAATAATAAGAATATTGATTATCATTTCCCCGTGGTTTTTTCTCGTATTGGGTTCCACATAAATCACTATGTCAATTGTGTGATTGTTGTTCTCGGTTTAATCTTGGTTTTATATTCTTTGCTATTAGAATCTTGTTACATTTTTTCTTCCACTACTTAACACAAAAGACATCATTAGAACCATGAGAAGAGGAGAAGGAAGAGAAAAAGTCATAGAGAAGATGAAGAAATAGATAATGTACAACAAATAAGGGAAAACAGACTAGAGAGACACATTTACAATCCCTAGAGAAATTTGGTCTGATTAAGAACTCAGTAATTGGTTGTTTGGTTGATCTTTTATGCCTTTTGGGATTGGAATAACAACTTGAGAGAATATTGAGTTTGGTTTCTTCACCCTAGTAGTCTCATAGCCCAACTAGGGGTTGGTGTCCATAAATGACTACCTACTGTTAGGTGGAAAATTTATTTCTTGGTCAATTGCTTGGTATTTAGATTTCGAAAAAGATAAGTGGTTCCTCACTTACTCTTAAAAATCATGTTATGTTATGAGTAAATTCATTGCATATTATGATTGAATGCATACTAATTTCCTATAAGATTAACAAGTAAATCGACAATCTAAAAATTGCTAATAATGTTGTTGATAAAAGAATTGATCGATCTTGGATAAAAATTAAAAAAAAAAAAAAACAAAGATGAGAGATATGTCACGCTTTTTCTTGTACCTTCAATTCCATGCTCATTTACATTGTGCATATGTTAATCCTACAGTACCACATGTAGGAGACCCAAAACAAACCGAAAATGTTTCATTAATTTCCCCCAAAGTTTACCACATGTCATCGACCCAAAACAAACCTTGATACAACAAACTCGAAAACAACAAGATGAAAAAAATGCTTTAAATGTTCATGGGCATTTAACACCAGCGATTACTTAACCTAAATGAAATATCAACTATACTTTATCATAATATAGTTTGAAAATATGTGTTTCCTTCCTTTGGATGTGCGAAAATCTATCAAAGCAATTAAATTTATTCTCGATATATTCTCATCCTTCATTCATTTCTTTTTGGTTTCATATTGTTTGAAATGAAAGAAAATTAAAGTTAAAAGTTTCCGGTTTAAACACATTTTGTTAAACCAAAAAATAGCATCATCGCTTTGAGAGATATTTAAATAGCAGGCTTACTTTACAGTCTATGTATACAAATAAAACTTCTTTTTTCTTTAATAAAAAGGAGAAGATATGGGTTGAATAATTAAATTTTATTATCAATAATAATAGCTTAGTGAATAATCCATAAGATCATAAATAATAAAGTATTATTTATATAAATAAAAAAATTAAAAAAAAAAATCCTTAATAAAAAGGAGAAGATATAAGTTGAATAATTAAATTTTATTATTAATAATATTAGCTTAGCTTAGTGAATGATGAAAAACTACTTCTATATGAATGGGAAAAACTAATTATCAAAGTCATAGAAATCACTAGACATGTGCCCTGAATAGTTCTTTAGGGATCCTAAATATATATATAAATGTTTTTAAGAATATTTGTAATATTCGTAAAAATAATGCATTCATCCTAAATGGACTCGGTTGAGGCTCCTGTGAACCAATAATAAAATAAAAGACCTAGAAGAAAGAAGGAATACATAGTTAGAAATCAACCTTTGGTTTTCACAAATCATAAAACAAGAAAGGTTCTGTGATTGCTAATTGAGAAAAAAAGGAAGTAAGGACTTAACAATGTGACTACTTGACTTACTATGATGGAAAAATCAGGCTATCATTTTCTTGTTGAAATCCCTTTTGTAGAGTGCTTAGTTGGAGGTTCTCTAATGATAGTAATTGTTGTCTTTTGATCTAGTTCAATTATTTTGATCAATGCATTCTTTAACCATAGTTTGATGTACTCATGCATGGGGGCAACCATTGTTTCATATTTAATTCTTACATCGAACAATTCATTTTCAATATCTTTAAAATTGAAACTCATCTAGTGAAGTGTACCTTCAAAGTCTTCATTTTTATTCAAGTACTGGATCAACCACTTCTCCACTTCTTCCTCCAAATATTCAGTTAAGTCATTAAATTCAGTTGCCCGTGAAATTTTAAGGGCATCCAATTTTTATTGTAATTGATACTTTGAAAGCAATTTTGAATCCATTATTAGTTGTGGGCCCTTCCACTCTTTTGTTAAATCAAAAAGCTTTAAGAACACATCACTTATTTTTGTATTTATGGTGTCACATTCAACAAGTATTTCTCTTAAACACTTGATCCTTTTCAACCAACATGCATTTATTTCTCTTAGTCGAATTTTAGAAGGGATATATGATGCTCTCTTCTATGTACCTCATTCATATTTGAGACTTTAGTAGCGAAAGTGTCGATGGATTCCTTATAAAAGTGTTCATCATTGTCCAAATCCTTTTAGAGATATTCCTTAAAGTTTAGAATCCTTGAAGAGAGTGTAGTCGAATTAGTGGTTAGTTCCCATATTTCAAGAATTAAATAAATCCTCTTTTGAATGTTATTTCCAATGTACTTTTTGATAGATGTGAATAGACTTGAAGCGGTTCTTAATCTTGAGCTTGAATCTAGTATATCTTCTATATTGTTAAGTGGTCGGATGGTAGCAATTATCTCAACAAATAAAGGCCTTGGCAGCAAGGAGTTCTCCAATGCCTTTACTCTTTCCTTCAAAATGAGGTTTTCCTTTTCTATTTCATCAATTGAATATTTTAGAGCTTCCCTTTTGGATTCATGGAATTCCATAACTTTAGAAGGTCTTGTTACTTGTATATCAATTTCTAGATTCCATTTCTCAACAACTTTCTTATTTTTCAAATAACAATTTCTTTGATTTTTTATTGAATGTCGCATGGTGCAATGTGACGAACTCTTCTTCAAACACTATTGGCTCTCAACGAACCAGATCCTATATTATTGCTTTGTTCTCAATTAGTCTTTTCTCAACGCAGATGGCCTCTCCTACTACAACATCTACTTCCATGTCTCTGATTTCAGATCTAGGTACTTCATGTCCTACCTTTGAGCTATTTCTCTTTTTATTTTTGGACGTAAAGGGGTGGTGTGTGATTTTTCAATATACCCTTTAGAAAGGTATTTGTCCCCTCCATCGGAAAAGTTTCCAGATTGAGAATTTATTTGTTCTTGATTGTTTCTTTGAGTTCTATTCTTTATTGAAGAGCTTCTTTGTGAAAATTTGGGTGAGTTGGGTTTAGGGTTACCACTCCTTTTGGTTTGTCCCTTTTGTTTGTAATGATCATTTGTATTGATCAAAGTATCAATATCATCATGGGTTTTTTCAAGAATGGCTTCTAGAGATTTGTGGTTATCCTCTCCTTATTTCAATTGAGTAGACTTAATAAATGACAAACCATATCCAATTGCAGACATGTGTGTTGTGAACAATTCACTAAGGTCGAAGCCCTAAATTTATGGAATTTCCCTTAACTTGAAGTTATCAAAATGAGTAGAAAATTCATCAAAATGAGAGATATTCTTAATAGTGATCTCTCCAATTTGTTCGTGCAAAATTGGAGACCGGGGTTCTCAGAGGTTACAAACAAAGGTACCATTGTAGTCTATTAGTGTTGGTATATTCAACCTTCCACAAGGGAAGGAGGTCTCACCCAATGTGTTGCCGAGACTTGTGTGTAATAAAGTGAGTTAATGAGGACACACCATAAGATCTAGTGCAATACAAGGCAGATTCATACTTAAATGTGAAAGATCATGTCATTAGAAGTCTAAACCAGGTTATGCATTCGGTAATCCATTTTTCATAGCATAAAGACAAGTCCATGCATCATAAAAGCTTGTTAAACAATATTGAAACTAACAACTACAAAAAACAAGACAATTTTCACAGAAGAAAGATTGTGCATTCCTCCATATCATAAAAAAAATTTGTATGCACGAATAATCAATTGTATATTATAATATTGCATAATGGCATACATGGAGAGGTTATTTCATCTCAAGACTTATACAACAGAATTAGAATTAGCTTGGACACAACAGAAACAATAACATCTATGCAACCACAATAGCGAGAATCATACATCAACAATTAGCTATTAACAATTAGCGAGTAACAAGTAACCCTTTCTTGTTACATTTCCCCCAATTTATATCATTCACTTGGTTGTTTCTTGATTATGATTTTATGGTTTCTTGATTATGTTTTTATTGCTTTCCCTCTTTTTTCTTTTCATGTGCTTGAAGCTTCTAAACCTTTATGCTTCTTCCTCCAACTGGTGTTTGATTTGTATTCATTGTTTCTATGTTGGTAGTTATCTTTCTGCCACTTAGATTTATCACTGATGTTCTCTATTGTTCCGCAAAACTTGTATAATTTTGCAAAAGTGGGTGGTGTTCAAAATGAAGGGCCCAACAAGCCTCGATCACAATCTTTGACTCATTGTGAGTCAACCTTCTGTTGTTTTATTGTGGTCACCTTCAAACGAAGGGCCAAACTCTGGTACAATGGAAAAGTCATGCTCATGGAATCAGTCATAGTGTGCCACCATATCCTACCATTTCCTTGCCAAAATCAAGGTGCCCGCAATAAATTCCTCTACGGCGTTAACATCATGCACCTCAGTCTTGGTAGCCAAGAGAGCATTTGATGCAGGAGCATTGTCATCAAAGCGCACATGGAAGAAATCTTAGCGCCCTAGCGTGCATTTTGAAGAATTTTTGAATTTCAAAGTTGGCATATCAATGTAATATCTTAAAAAGATTAGAATTAAAGATGATCTTAAATGCTTGGAGGTGGAGCCATCGCATGAGATCGATGTGGAATGTATTTTCCTTTAATGTTGCAGGTTGCAGTACAGATATGGATCTTTCGCTCTTATATGTTCGTCTCGAATATTTATTGTAATAAATCCTTAGTATTTTATATCTTTTAATTCGATAGGATAGGTCTAGAGTAGTTGGAGGGAAAGGCTCGTAGAGCCCCTCTTGTATAAAGCTTTGTATTGTTTCCCAAAAAATGTTGTTGAATTTATTATTGTAGTTGTTGTAGTTGTATATGTGGTAGAAGTTGTTGAAGCTTATCAGAGTGTATGAACACATGTATATTTTCAGTTGAATGAATATAGCAAAGAAACATCGTTCCAAATTACTGGTGTTGGCATGTTTGTGTCTATCTGAATGAATGAATGGTAGGCTTTATGTTTAAATGAAATTCTCTGGTGTTTACTCATTCTTGTTTTTATGAATGCATTTACATGGTTGAATGTATGAATCTCTGAGATATTAGATAAGTTTCAATTTTTTCTCTCACAAGCTTATGCAAGGAGTGCATATTGTCCGCAAGGAGTGCGTTGACAGAGTCTGTTTTGACTCTGAAGCTCAGAAGAGATAACCTGAGGTTTTTATTTGCAAGGAGTGCATGTTGTCCACAAGGAGTCTATGGACAAAGTATTTTGACTCAGAAGCCCAGGAGGAGTATATTTAAGCTTTATTTGAGAAGAAGTACAGAAGACCTCGCAAGGTCTGTGTCCGTGGAAACATACTTAAGTTCTTTTGTTTAGGAGGAGAAGTTGGGTTGAGTAACGAACTGTTGCAAGGCATGCACAGTTGCTCGCAAAGAGGTTGAGTTGAGGAGAAGACTTGTTTCAAGTTGTGCACTGAAGTCAAATTTCGACTAAGTGTGAAAAAGGTGCTCTAAGGAGTCAGAGATCTCGAAGAAGAACAAGATCAAAAGAGATAGCGGTGAGAATTCTTCATTTGGGAGGAATCCTTGAAGGTTTCCCAAAATCAATGACAAAGATCAGTCCAGGAGGAAGTTGGATCATTCCAGACCATCAGATCTGGGAAATTTGTCTGGTGGTTAGCCGTGAGTTCCTTCGGAAGTTCATGAATCGAAGTATCTGGGGTGTTAGCGAGTGAAAATCACCGAAGTCCGAAGATGTGGAGAGATCCTAGCCATTGGTTACAATGGGGGTATGTGGCAACAGATTGGAGATTTCAGAAGATAGAGTTCTGGGAGTTTTATGTGAAGCAAAACTCAAGTTTTCGCGAAGTCGCAAGAAGTAGGGAGATCTAGACCATTGATCCAGAAAACATGTGGCAGAGATCCATGGAGTTCGTGAGAAGATCCCTTTGGAAGGAAAAGGGGATAGAACATCCAAAAAAAATGTCGAAGGTCGAGGTGCTGAAATCCATCATAGTTGTCCACTTGGACAGGACACGTGGAGATTTATTGCAGAGGTTTGATTCTCTGGGAGAAAGAACGCGGATGAAGCATTGATGGAAAGTCAACTGAAGTGGAACAAGGAGTGATCTCGACCATAGATCAAGGTAAACATGTGGCATTCATCCTATAGCTTTGAAGAGGAAACACTTCAGGGAAAACGGTGTGTTGAAACTATTGGAAACCCTTAAGCCAAAGTTCTGAAGGAGATCACCATCGTTTGTTGTCGAAGGAAGTGTGAACCGTAGATCTAGTTCCGGGTAGATTCCTTGGTTTGGAGTTTGTGTAAAAAGAGATATGTTGCATCCAAGGCAGCCAAAGTCCGAATTTCTGAAGCACTTAGGAGGTTTATCCCTGGGTCACAGCCCAAGGTCACATGTGGAGGGGGGCTGGTGGAAGGAGCTAGCGCCCGTCAGTGTTGAGATTTTAAAAAGCGCTAAAGAGAGGGCCCACGGGTTCCATACGAACTGTGCCTAAAGTGACAAAGGCTTGTGTTAAAAACAATTTGGGTCCAGCAAGGCCTTGAAGAGATAATTCAACTCGAGAATTTAAAGATCCTTGACTGGAAAGTTGTGCAGCCCCGAGGAGAGAAAGGGGGGCTACATCAAGTGGTATCAGAGCTTCAAATTTTGCTTTGTGTGTGAAGAAAAGGTCAACGCAATTTCACCTAGAAGACATGTAGAGCCACATGTAGCAAATCGAGCTATAGAAAGGGATATGAGAGAACTTTGAGCAAGGTTGGATGCTATGGAGACAGCCCAAAGAAGAGAAACTAATATTGGAGATGTCAGTGATGTAGAAAGAGAATAAAGGGAAGTTGAAGAAGATGTAACAGAGGATGTTGCGGAGGAATGCTTTCTGAAATCGGTTGTCAAATTGGGAGCTAGAGCAAAGATAGACATCCCGATGTATGAAGGAAATTTAGACACTGAAGAATTGTTGGATTGGATAAGATCAATGGGAAAGTACTTCGACTATGAATACGTCGATGAGGAGAAGAAGGTGAAACATGTTGTCACCAGATTAAAAGGACATGCAACACTGTGGTGGGATGAACTGCAGGCTGAAAGAAGGACCAAAGGAAAACAAAAGATACAAAAAATTGGGACAGAATGGTAGCCAAGTTGAAAGCTAAATTCATACCCAAGGATTATCAGATAAACCTGTTTAGGATATTGTAGAACCTGAGACAGAAGAGAATGACAGTGAAAGAATACATAGAGGAGTTCTACAATCTGAACATTAGGGTTGGACAGAGAGAGAAAGATGATGAAAAAGTTTCCAAGTATATCAATGGCCTGAGATATGAAATCCAGGATGAAATCATCATGATGACAGTGAGGACAGTGGAGGATGCTTATCAAGTTGCGCTGAAAGCGGAGGAAAAATTGGCCAGGAAGCAAAGTCAGCAAAGGTGAGGTAAAAGCCTAAATAGAGGTAAAGGAGTTGCCCATGACAAGGCACAGAAACCTAAGGATGAGGCTGAAAAACCACATAGTCACTCAGAAACATGAGTAAGTTTCCGAGGAAGACAGAGTGGTGGAAGAAATTATTTTCCTTGAGTAAGAGGAAGAGGCAGAGGACGATAGGTGAGGTGTTATGCCTGTGGAAAGATAGGAAACATGTCTTGGGAATTCCCCGAGAGAAAGAAATAAGGAGGTGAAGATCAAATTTTGGAAGCGCAGAAGTGGAATGTTGAGGCAGAAGGTGCAGAAGATGGAAAATCTTTGATGATGAAGAAGGTTCTCTTGAAACCAGAACCAGAGGTTTGAAAGCCAGTGCAGAGCAATAGTTTGTTCAGAACTTCTTGCAAGACTAAGGATAGAGTATGCAAGGTGATAATTGACAGTGGAAGCACTGATAACTTAGTATCCACAGAAATGGTGGAGAAATTGGAGTTGGAAACAATTGCACATCCAAGTCCATATAAAGTCTCATGGTTGCAAAAAGGTCACTAGGTAATGATAACTAAACAATGTCTAGTTGAATTTAAGATAGGAGGATATAAATATGAGATTATGTGTGATGTGATTCCCATGGATGCATGTAATGTTTAGTTGGGGAGACCATGGAAGTATGACATAAATGTCATTCATGATGGGAGGAAAAATACGTATACCTTGGAAAAAAAATGGTAGGACACACATGTTTCTTCCAATTGAGGAAAAGAAAGTGAAGGAAGAAGCCAACACAAGTATACTTCTCATGAGTGGGAAGGAAATCCTGAGTGAAGTAAAGAAGCAATAGCAGATGCAGTTTGTTGTGGTGAGGAAACCCAGAGTTGTCCTTACAGGTACTTCTATGGATGATATTCCTAAAGAAGTTCAGGAGTTGTTGGAGAATTTTGCTGACATAGTAGTGGATGAGTTGCCAACCTCATTTCCACCCATCAGGAGTATCATCCATCACATTGATCTAATACTAGGAGCAAGTCTGCCGAACAAAGTAGCAAACATATTGACACCTCAAGAGATTGAGGAGGTAAAGAGACAAGTTTAGGATTTATTAGACAAGGGATTGGTCAGAGAAAGATTGAGTCCATGCGCAGTACCAACTATATTGAGTCTGAAAAAAGATGGAGGATGGAGAATGTGTATAGACTCAAGAGCCATAAACAAGATCACCATCATATATAGATTTCCTTTTCCAAGGATGGATGACTTAATGGATTTATTGAGCGGAGAAAATTATTTTTCAAAGATAGATTTGAAAAGTGGATATCACCAGATAAGAATGAGAGAAGGTGATGAGTGGAAAACAACCTTCAAGACAAACAAAGGGTTGTATGAATGGCTTGTTATGCCATTTGGCTTAACAAATGCCCCAAGTACTTTTATGAGATTTATGAATGAGGTATTGAAAGATTTCATTGGTAAGTTTGTGGTTTATATCTGGATGATATACTAGTCATCAGTAAAACTGAAGAAGAGAATTTGAGGCACTTAACATTAGTAATGAGAAGATTGCAGAAAGAGAAGCTACTAATAAATATGAAGAAGTCCTCTTTTATGAAAACAAAACTCATTTATTTAGGTTTTGTGATCTCTTCAAATGAGTTGAAGATGGACCCAGAGAAGATGGAAGCAATCAAAGAATGGCCATCGCCAAGAAGCATATTCAAGGTGAGAATATTCCATGGTTTAGCAATATTCTATAGGAAGTTCATTCGAAATTTTAGTGGAATTTGTGAACCAATGATGGATATGGTGAAGAAGAGACACAAGTCTTAAAATGGACAGAAGAAGCAGAAAAAAGCTTCAATATATTGAAGGAGAAGATAATAGAACGACCGATTATGCTCTTGCCAGATTTCGTGAAGACATTTCAAGTAAGGTGTGATGCTAGTGGAGTTGCAATTGGAGCAGTATTGAGCCAAGATAATAGGCATGTTGCATATTTCAGTGAGAATCTAAATGAGACTAACAAGAAGTACTCCACATATGACAAATAATTTTATGAAGTAATTCAAGCCTTGAAGAAATGGAGACACTATCTTGTTCCAAAAGAATTTGTTTTGTATAGCGATAATAAAACTTTGCAATTCATAACCAGATAGCAGACATTCAATCAAAGACATGCCAAGTGGATAGAGTTTATGTAAAATTTCACTTTTGACATTAAACATATTTCTGGTAATGCTATCAAATTCACTGATACATTGAGCAGGAGATGTATGATTCTGCAGGAATTTCAAGTGAAAACCTTAGGGTTTGAACACCTTAAGGATATGTATTGTGATGATCCATATTTTAAAGAAGCATATGAAGCATGTGCAAATCCTGTGCTCAGAGACAGAAACCAGTGGACATAGTATCTGATTCAAGATGGATTCTTGGTTAAAGTTTGTCAGTTGTGCATACCAAAGTGTTCAATGAGGGATGATTTGTTGAAAGAAAAACATAGTGGAGGCCTAGCCGAACATTTTGGCCATGACAAAACATTTGCACAATTGAGAAATTCATACTATTGGCCAAGTATGAGAGAAGACGTGAATAAGTTTGTGAACAGATGTAAGATTTGTCAGTATGCAAAGGGAGAGAAACATAACACTGAGTTGTATCAACCATTGCCTATTCCAGAGAGGCCTTGGGATGCAATAAGCATGGATTTTTTGTTGGGATTGCCAAGAACACAAAGAGGAAGTGATTCCATATTTGTGGTAGTTGATATATTTTCAAAGATGGCACACTTTATACCATGCCAGAAAACTAATGATGCGACACACATTACAAATTTGTTTTTCAAGGAAGTTGTGAGACTTCATGGGTTGCCTAAGAGTATTATCTTAGACAGAGACACAAAATTTGTTGGTCATTTCTGGAGGAGGTTGTGGAAGAAACTGGGAACAGAGCTATATTTTAGTTATGCATATCACCCTCTAATGGATGGACAAACTGAGGTGGTGAATCAGAGTTTAGGATATTTTCTAAGAAGTTTGGTCACTGAACATCATAGCCAGTGGGATCAAATTCTAGCACAAGCAAATTTTGTGTATAATGACTTAGTAAATAGAAGTATAGGAAAGAGTTTGTTCCAGATAGTGTATGGAATGAATCCAAGAGGAGTGTCAGATGTGAGAGATCTAGAGAAGAATGAATTCCAAAGTGTTGGAGTAGAAGACTTCACTGCAGAAATGTAGAGGCTTCATAATCGGATCAAGGAACAGTTGCAGAGAAGAAGTAAAGAATACAAGCACAGAGTTGATCAACATAGGAGAGAACTCCAATTTGAAGTGGGAGATCAAGTTCTAGCACATATCAGGAAGGAAAGGTTCCCAAGGGGAACATACAACAAACTGAAGCTGAAGAAGATAGGACCATGCAAGATCCTAAGGAAATTTGATGAAAATGCTTATGAGATAGAGTTGCTAGATGGTGTGGGTATATCATCCATATTCAATATTTCAGACCTGTATCCTTACATGGAAGATGACACAAAAGGATTAGAAGATCAAAAAGAGATTTAGTGAAAAGAGCAGATGCCTATAGCAGAAAAGCCACGAATGGAGAAGATCATAGATCAAAGAATTGGTAAGAAGACCAGGAGAAAGACTTATTTTGAGTATTTGGTAAAGTATAAAGGACACCCAAAGGAATATGCTAGTTGGGTAAATGAATCAGATATCCAAAGACATGAAAGATTAGTGCAGGATCTCATGGACAAGGATCCATGAATTTTTGTCCAGAGGAGTCTGATGCAAAATCATCATCATCAAAGCTCACATGGAGGACAGCTTAGCACCCTAGCATGCATTTTGAAGAATTTTTGAAGTTCAAAGTTGGCATATCAATGTAATATCTCAAAAAGATTATAATTAAAGACCATCTTAAATGTTTGGAGGTTGAGCCATCGCATGAGATCGATGGGGAATGTGTTTTCCTTTAATGTTGTAGGTTGCAATACAAATCTGGAGATTTCTCTCTTATCTGTCTATCTTGAATATTTATTGTAATAAATCCATAGCAGTTGATAGCTTTTAATTCAATAGGATAGATCTAGAGTAGTTGGATGGAAA